>JAQPPZ010010343.1:0-32484 GCA_028583015.1 Wollemia nobilis | reverse complement strand
GTCAAAACTAGCATGATAAATATCATGTGCACAACCTGGTGCAAAATGAAATGGTTGTAACATTTCTCTGTTGGGGAAGAAATATTCAGGCTCCAAGGGTGAATCAACATGATTCCAATCAATAGCATCTAAATTTAGACACAATGGTTTAGATGGATCGATTGGGTTATGGAGTAGAGTGGTCAAATCAATGGAGATCATGTTGATGGATGAGATGAAATCTCCAGGACCACGTGGATGCAATTATGCATTGGTGTTTTGCCTTCCATACCCTATATGTGGCTCTGGGGGTATGGGGATCTCAGGATCCGATCTATGAATATATGAGGTAATAGGATAATTAGGTTGAAGAAGCTCTCTAAATGTAGGTGGATTTGGGTTGACCATGCAAAAAATATCATCTAGGTTCACTGGTCTAATCAAGATACGAGGGCCAGGAAATACTATGCGATATAGCTATTCCATGTCAACTGGATCTGTAAGATGACGTAAGTGCCGAGGTCCAAGATAGGCCATTTAGATATCATATTTTTAGTTGTTATCATCCATGAAGAACCCCTCATTCCTACCAACTGAAATTGGGCGTTGACCTAAATGTTGAGGCCCAAGGTAGGCCATTTCAGTCTCATATTCATAGTCACTACCTCTTATGAAGAATATATTATCTACTTCCATTGGCCCTATGATGTGGCATGCATGTCTAGGCCCAAGGTAGGCCATATTAGTATAGTCATATGACTCATTTCCACTCTCACCTGTGATGTATCTGCCTTCTATGTTACTTAACCAAGCAAGGCGTTGTAAATATCGAGGTCCATGATAGGAAAATTTTGCTTCATCCTCAGATTCACTTGTGACAAAATCATTCTCTTCTCGCTCATAACCATGGCTTGGCTCATCCTCCCGTAGGATGGTTCCTAATGGGCTTGCTTCAAGAGAGAAATTTAGATGATACTCTTCAAGTGGTCCTATATTGACCATAGCCACCCATATATCACTCAAGCAACTTATGTTTGGTTGATAGGGATTCCATTCAATGTCTTCCCTGAATCCTAAGCTTAGTCTATCCATAGATATTACCAATAAATCATTGTGGCTTCGGATGTGATATCCTAGGCCAGACCTATCCGTAGGTAGTTGATACTATGGTTCCAGTGGGTTCTATCATCCTTGCTCATATAGACCCAAACTATAGCCATGCCAATGGTTACATTTAAAGTATCTTAGAGCAAACTCAAGATTAGATAAGTAATGAACATTCGATGTGAACGGCTCATACTTATCTTCCTCAATGTCTAACACATTATGGACACAATCCAAACTAGAATAGATGAAGTTGTTTTGGTTAGGGGGGATTCCTAATGGAACCATTGTCCATATTGATAAGTTTGGAACTCTTGATCATCCTATATCTTGTGCAGACTCAATAATGGGCATGAAAGTAACGTTCTACACAAGATACTCACCTAACCCTGTGTTGGCTAAGTGAATTATCACTTGCGATGTATATGACACTGTTGATGAGGCAGGCAAGGCAGGTTGAGGTGCCTTCTCGGCTATGACTTGGAAATATTCTTCCTCCATGGGACTTAGAATTTTTGTAGCTACTATAGTTGGAAATTCTTTAGGTCCTTCCTCCACCAAGGGTACCTTTAGCTTCTGAGATTTCTTTGCCTTGGATGTTGTGGGTTTCTCAAAAGTACCAGTAGCTTTAGATCCAGGAGGTGGTGTCGATGTGTATTGACCACCTCACATTGATTTAGACTTAATTTTTGGCTGTGTGGTAGGGTATGAAGGCCTAATATTCAGATGAAAAGATCCCCTGACAAGTTGACTTGATGCATGTATTTAAATGGCTCTTCATGTAATGAAACCACATGTACTTGTACCACATGCACATACTTGATTCATTGGTGCAATATTGAGGGAATGCACTACATATCCCTTATTTAGGGATGCCCTAGGAGGATGTTGTATTGCATTGACCCTCCAATATGTGACACATCATAGAGATGGTATTATGACCTACCTTTATAGGCAAGACGATTGTTCCCACTATGGAGCAAAGTGTATCATTGAAAGCTATCAGTGTGTAGGAGGTTGGGATGATGTTTTCCCTAGGGATTTTCAAGTACCCCATAGCTTTTTTTGTGATTATATTAATTTATGATCCTATGTCTATTAGAACTTGCTTGAAGGATATGTCATTGATGGATGCAATGATATGAAGAGGCGGGTTTTCCATGGTAGTAGGGACTACCTTGATTTCATGATCATAGAAATGGATCACAAAATTTTGACACTGCTAGACCTACTCCATGAAGTTTGTGAACATATCAAGGTTCTGGGGCTGCAAATCAATCGATATCAGGATTTCCATTAGTCTCCCTATGTATGGGGGACTATTGAATGAGCTCATATATTGATAACTTGGTCAGTGTTATTTTAATATTTTACACAATTCTACTCCAAACAGTTACCATAGGTCACACTGGTGGACTTGGAGGATTATTCTACACCTACCTCTATCGAGGTGTAGTCGAGATAAAAATAGGAGCTGCTGAAGGTTCTAGTTGGTCGTATCATCGACTTCTTGTTGCCACGTTGACTATTTCAACAATTTCGATGCATCCCTGAGTGGGAGATTCGATTAGGACTTGGTTCACTTGAGCATCCTGATCTCGAGGGACCTCATGATTAGGCAATGGGTTTCTGAACATACCCATATATCTATTGTCGAGTGCTAATAGATTATCAACTTTTAGCTCACCCTTCTCGATCATATTTTGTACAACATTCTTGAATCTGATACATGCATCGATATCATGCCCTTGTATTCTATGATATGGGAAATATTGATCTTCCTTATATCCCTTGGGCTTGGGATGGTTAGGGTCAAAAAGTTATACCTTAGGTAGCCTGAGTCTTTGTACCTCACTTAACTGGTTGAATATCGATTGCATTGACTCTAATAAAGGTGTGAAATAGTGAGACGATTGAAGTTCCTTATTTCAACATTGGTTGTTATTTGGGGTTTAATTGACTAGTGGGGGTTGACCCTAATAGTTCTATGATTTTTGGCTATCCCCTCCCTTCAGTGCATTTAACACAAATTGATTGACTTGAGTAGGCTTGGCCTACTTTTATTGATTCTTATTGTTGTAGTTGTTATTGTTCCAATCCTTTTTGTTTCGGAGCTTAAGGTCTCCTTATTCAACCTTGATGTATTCTATTAGCTTGGATTAAGTCAAGGCTTCCTCAAATGTTTCATACTGTTGTAGTTGCAATCGTAATGAGATGTGATTTGCACAAATCTTGGTAAACATTTGGGTGAGATCTACAGTGGGAACAGAGAATGGTAGTTTTACCATCATCTTTCTCCATATGTTCCCATAGTTTGACTAGCTCATCATCGTATTGCTTTAGGTTTTCCAAATTGTACAATTTTACTTTCTTCTTGAAACCAAAATAAAAGCATTCAAGAAATGCATTCACTAGTTGCTCAAAGCTGATGATGTTGTGCTGAGGTAATTGGTTGAACCATTCAGTTTCTGCATTCGATAATGTCATGATGAAAGTTCTTAGCATTAGGACATCATTATGTTCAAGTTAGAAACATGCGTTCATAAAATTTGTGACATGTTCTTGCGCATCTTCCTCTCCTTTAAATTTGTCTAACCTAGGCATCTTGAAGTGCATAGAATATGTAGGAATTGGTACTAAATGGCACAAAGATTGATTGTATATTTTATTCAGGGTTGGCTTTTGCAAAATCGCATCCTATTTATCGAGAAATTTGACTCTCTAAATAGGTATTTTGTACGCCTTTGAAGAAATGATCTCTTGTTATCAAAAGTTTACACGCGGTGTTCGGAGAGGTAATCTTGTGTCTACCTAATTTGGACATCTGTATTCATCTCTCGTGACCACAGATGAATATTTAGGATATGTTTGCTCCTGATCTTCCATCCCCACATATTCTTGATTAAGTTGTATCTATTTTGGATCCATGTGTTGTTGATGCTTTGAGGTATGGTGAGTGCACTCATCTCTTTGTCTAGTACATCTCTCATGTTGAGAATCGATACGTCTATAATGTTGGTGTTTCTCACAACCTATGTGTAAGTCGGATCAAGCTAGCCTATCTGCTTGCTATTCATTCTCTATATGTTCCTCTCTCAAGTGTTGTTATTGAAGGTGCAAACACCATTTTTTCTATGCTTCCTCTTGCTTGAGGGCTTCTAAATGCTTGTACAATACTTCCTCCTTATCTTGGAGTATCTTTTCTAATACTGTGCATCCTCATATAGCCTATGCACATGGTCAAACTGATCTTCCACTGAAAATCTATGGATTTGTAACTCTATGTGAGGAGTCTTAATGGATAGGCCTCTTGTAGAGGCTCTTGCTATGTTTTTTCCTTATCTATTAGGGTGACCTATTCTATGTAGAGTGATCTATGTTCTTACCCCCATGTTCAAAGGTAGTGCACATGCTGCAAGGACACTTTGTAGCTTTCCCTGGCTTATTGGTGTACCTTGTAGTTTTATGGCTACATGAAATTCCTAAAATAGAATGTGTAGTAGCAATGCTTCTTTGAGCTAGTCTTGGAAGAACTTGATCAAACTCATTAAGGTGTCTAGACTTCCACAGTTGATCCCATGGAGTCCCATTAGCCCTAATGAGATCATGATCTATGGGTATCATCTCATATTCAGGGAGGCTAGGAGGTGCTTTGGGTTTGTGACTAGGCGCAGCCCTTGTGTTTTACCTCTCAATGAGATGATATGACCTAAGTGTGTCATGTGAAATTGGGGCCTTGCAACCCCCTCATGTCTATGTGAAGAATGGGTTCTTGAAGGCCCATCATACCTATGTGGGGATTGGGGTCTTGAATCCTTCGCACATCTATGTGAATATTGAGGTCTTGAGGCCTCCTCATGTCTATGTGAATATTGGGGCCTTGATGCCCCATCATACCTATGACATGATTGAGGCCTTGAGGACTCCTTATGTCTATGTGAAGATTGAAGTCTTGATGCCACCTCATACCTATGATATGATTGAGGCCTCGAGGTCTTCTCATGTCTATGTGAAGATTGGGGTCTTGATGCCCCCTCATGCCTACTATGAGAGGAACCTATATATGGCTCTGTAGTTGGGATTTCTTGAGGAGTCCCCCCACGGGTTGAGTTATCACCCCTAAGGCTTGTTAAACTTTGTTCAACGATATTGTGTGTGGGTGGCTCAATGTCATTGTGGTTGTGAGTGTGTGGAGCATCAGATTCCACCTCGATGTTGGACCGAGGGTGGTTGCTCCGTGTGTAGACCATGAAAATTGTGAATTATCTTTTTATATATATTTTAGAACACATAAACAAGGTAAACAAGTGTTTATCTCTTTTAAGTTTTCTTGGTGTTCCTACACTAGTTTGGTATGCTTTTAGATTTTTTGATAGCTACAATCTAACTTTGATAGTGTTTTAATTTTTTTTATGATATACTCAGATTATTCAAGTGAATTTCACCTATATACTCATAGCTCGACAACCATCAATGAAATTCATGGTCACATTATCCCACCAAAGTGTGGTGATGAAGTCCACATCCAATTAAGGAGCACATGTACTGCTAGTTATCACCTAGTACTCACTTGGTCAATGTCATACCCTTCGAAGAGGAGTATATGTAAATTTTCTAAGCTATGTTGAATCTTGGAGCCAACGACCAAAAATAGGGTACATGGAATTTGAGCCAACGGGTGGAGATGAATGCCACCGTCGTTGAACTCTACTAGTGGATGGTGATGAAGTCCACCTCACTAGTGTTTAAATGAATCGTGGTGTGTGGATGTTATTTTTATATTTTTACATAAAGGAAAACAATGCATCAAGAAGCACTCATGCTTTTTCTCCTACATGCCTAAAAAAAGAATGTTTTATTTAAAAAAATGCATGTCTAAGTAATTCAATGAATTTCAGAGAATGTATTTCTACTTCATGATATAATGGCCTTTGGCTGGGTCCCATGCAAGTAATATTTACAAAAAAAAACCTAGACAGTTGGAGGCTAGGGCAGATCTGAAAATAGATATATGTTGTTCCTAGAAACGACTAGAAGAAAACTAAGAAAACTAAGAAGCTTTATGCATTTCTATTTTAATATTTTTCTATGTTTTTCTAGTTAAAATGATATTTTTCCTACTGTATTATAGAAATAAATTATAGATAGAGAAAGGAAAAACAGCAGAGAGTTACCCCAACCTAAAATCCCCATATGATGAAGCATAGGCTACCCTCTATTGCTAATTTTTTTCTAGCCACTGTCAATCAGAGTGACTGCTTCTAGCCGCTGTATTCAAAAGTGACCTATGTTTGCTAGTTGCTATTGACCAGAGTGACTAGACCTACACACAAAAAACACATAAAAACATCAGCAAAATAATTGAAAATAGAAAACCAGGTGGGCATCCCACCGTGATCATCATCTGTATGACCTCGGGAAGCAGACACCTAGTCTACTTGCAGTATAATATCAAAAGAAAAGACCATAAATGTGTAAAGAACATGAAAGTAACAAAATCAAGAGATCTCTTTTATTAATTATTTTGAAACTTCGATTATAGATTGGTTCCTCTTAGGGATACCTCATTTGATACAATGATTATAAGCAGATATAGGCCCCTCGCAAGGGTATGGTGCACTCTATAGGCCTCTCAAATCTATACATGAACTTGTACAAGGGTTTATTGATGCCTTCTTCTCCTTCACTTTCCTGGAGGGATCTGATGCTTTGAATGCTTTGAATTGGTCCTAGAACATGTAACCTACATATAAGAAACAACAACAAACGATCAGTAGAACTTGTTGCCTCTCAGGATGAGGTGTTATTAGTAGATATGCAAATAATGATGTAAAACCATTTTAAAATCATAATGAAGCAAAACTAGGCAAGGATGCGTTAATAACTCAAAAATCACCATGAAAATGCATTAAGAAAGACAACTTTATTCTAACAATAATTGATAAAATAGAAAAAAATGAAAAATCTATTCTAAAACTCGATAAATAGTATCTAAAACCCTAGGTTGTGCATGTAGGCCACTGCCAAGGACAATGACCATGAAATAAAACCTTCTTCCTCATGAAAAAGGGGTTGTGGCACTAGATTTATTGTCTAAATCGATGTCCAAGGGTCACCTCTATGTTTGTACACTGATTGGTGATGAAGAACTTCTTTATCTGAATGCTTGAATGGATCGTAGTTGTCTCTTAACCAGACATCACTTCACTACTCCTCAAAGGGGTATGGAATAACTCTCCAATTTTCTAGGACTCCACTGCACAAAAATCATGATATTCGAGATTCTTTCTTTTTCTTGGGAGGATGCATATGTAGACTTCCCAGATTTAGATCTAGATCCAGATCTTGGCTTCCTAGAGAAGCCAAGATCCAAATCTGCATGCAATTGACCATCAAAGGGGAAGAATCAGTCACAGATCTACATTGAAGGAGTAGTCAGGAGGAACTCTGGGAGATCCATGTCAAAAAACCACTCACAAATAATGCAACTCCGTGATTTCGGCCCTCCCTCATGGCCAAACAATGTTTCGATGCTAGTCAATGTCTAGAGTAGTGGCTAGATGTGGTCGCTCTCAACTTCAATGACTAGTGTTTGCGACCACTCTGCTCGATAGTGGTTGAGCCTAAATAGACCAAAATTACTCCTTGTGAGTGGTTAAGACCATTGTTGAATATTGGAAAGGTCCAAGATCAATCACATGGTCTTCAGGTATGCCCATGTGAGTAGTCTCCAAAATATGATGCATTTTAGGTGTCTACACTATCAACACAAATTGATGTGGGATTTGGAAAAATATAATATTATTATTGATCTCCATCATCTATTATTAGAGGTAATATCTTGAAAATATAAGTATATTTATAGAAAATAAAAGCAGATAGCAAAACATTTAGCCAATTGTGGTGTTGATCTTCATCTTGGTGAAAATCAAATTCTATAAGGCAGGTGACTAAGTGAGATTTTATCTCTTAGTCAAATGATGTCAAGAAGTTGATTATGGAAATATTTCACTTTCAAGATGAAAAATATATTTGATAGAAAAATAAATAAAGAATATTTAAAATAAAAATAAAAACTAAATGATTTACTTAACGTAACATCAAATATAATATTTGAATAAAAACAAACCCCAATAAAAGCTACATATTACTTATTATTACTTGTAACCCCAACTCTTCATTGTCAATGAAATATTCCAATCTAAAAATGGGGGCGCTTGGCTTTTTATATTGAGCTCTAATATTATAAACAAATTTTTGATTTTTCCACTTGCCACTTTTTTTTGTTGAGCTTCTTACTTCAAATTTTTTTATCCCATAACTACATGATAGAGTTGTTGCTAAGTATTTATAGATTGGGCTAAATTATTGGAAATATTAAGTATATTGAGTTGTCATTGATGTCAAAGGGTGAATAATATTCAAGGCGAAAATATTCTTGAAGGATGTGTAGTTGAAAAGGTTGAAAAATTATTCAAGGCAAGGATATATTTCGGATGGAACAAGGCAAGGAAAATATTTATTAAATAAAGGTTTATAATATTTAAATTTCATATTTAAATATTATAAAGGAAAAGATAAAGGTTTAAGTATGCTTGGAAAAAATATTTAAATATATTATAAAGGTTCAAGGCTTGGGACAAAGGATTTAAATAAAGGTTTAAATGGCATGAGGACAAAATTTTATAAAAGCCAAGGACCAAGGCAGGGACATAAATGTGCAATATTAAATCAAAGGATTTAATTATTACAAGGGCTTAAAAGTTAAAGTTATAATATTTAACTTAAATATTATAACCCAAAGTTTTTGGTGCCAAAGTATGGAAGAAATTTGAGTTTATTTTTGAAGCCGATGTGACAATTTTTTAAGCCATTTGGAAGCATATAAATATGGTGATTTATTTACCTTTGACATTCATGACTAACGACATGCAAATAAAGTCGAATATATTATTTTCTATATGAATGTTAATGGTAGAAATATAAGAGGATAAGACAAAAAAACGAGGTAGGGACATACAAATTTTATCTTGCGTTCTTGTAAGTTCATTCATTGGATAATCCACCTGGCAGTGTGGATCTACGTAAAGGTTTGTTGGGCAAAAGGTCAAGGAGTCAAACCCCCTAGACGTCGGTTGTATTTTTGTTGTGGAGAAGAGAGGAGAATGAAACAAATACTATTGCTTACATTTGATGTCTCGTTCATCGTGGTATCCAAACCGATTGTGGGTTGTGCATGGAGTGCTGTTTCGTGGGAGGTCACTGTGTCGATTCCTGTCATCGTCAATTTTGTGGTTTTTATGTTGGAAAGTGCATAGAACATGTTTTAAGTAAAAGGTGCCCCTCCTTTTGTTTCAGCCACCGCAGTAGCGTAGCTGGTCAAGGCACTTGAGGAAAAGTTGTTTATTGTGAGGTTGGAGGTTTGACTCGTAGTAGCACCAAACTTACTAAATTTTTGATTAAAATTTCTAGATTAAGGATGAAGAAAAATAAGGTGTTGGTGTATTGTTTTCATATCATAATTTTTTAAAGTAAAGGAGAAATAAAGTGTAGTAAAGGTTATTGTTATTTGTATTTTTTGAATATCTTAGAAAGGAAAAATAAGGTGTATTTAAGATTATTGTTATTTGTATTTTTGAATATCTTAGAAAAGAGAAATAAGGTGTATTTATGATTATTGTTACTTGTAATTTTGGCATATCATAGAAAGGGAATAAAAATGGTTTGTGTTATTAATGAAGATTTATCTTGTGAGAGAAATATAAGGTATATTTTGATATCTAATTAAGAAGAGAAAAAGAGATTTACTAACTAGTTTTTGATGTGGCACAAGAAAGATAATTTATTTTTAAGATAGTTTTTTAGGAAACATCTTCATCAAAGAATTTTTAGAGGTATGGTGATTTGATTCCTTTCCAAAGGGTGATGTTTGTTTGAAGAAAATATTTTGATGTCATAGAGTTGGAGATATAAGGATTAAGTTTATGTGCATTGTTGGAAATATATGTGCTAGGGTTTGAGAAAAAAGTTGTGCATTATTGTTGAAACATATGTGCTATGGTATGCGAACAAAGTTGAGCATTATTGTTGAAAGAAAATGAAAATATAAGAGCAAGAGTTTGAGAGCAAGTTTGTACAATAACTTTGATTGATATTGGAAATAAATTTGCAAGGGTTATAGAGCAGTTTTGTAAAGTAATTTGTGCATTGGTTTTGAATGACATTGGAAATGAAAGTGCAAGAGTTATAGATCAGACTTAAAAGTAAACTTGTGCATGATTCATGTTTGATAAGCATGACCAATTTATGCATTTGAGATTGATTTTGAAATGAATTGTTAGTGGATTGAAATTAAAAAAATATGAGCATTATGTGTATGCAAGATTTGTGCAATGTTATGAACAAATTTTAGCAGGTGTTATGAGCAGATTTGAGCAGATGTTATGAGCAAATTCGAGTAGGTTTATGTGAGGATATTTAAGCAGAGTTGTGATCAGATTTTAGCAGGATTTTGTGAGTATATTGAGTAGAGTTGAGAGTAGGTTTTGAAGCAAACCAGAGCAAAGGGGATTGGTTTATCCTGTGGATAGAGGTCCACTAACCAGAGAAAAATGGATTGGTGTATCCTTTGGATAGAGGTCCATGAACTTGAGCATAAGGGATTGGTGTCTCCTTTGGGTTGGTGTCCATAAACATTATAATAGGAAATTAGTTCCTAAGATATTTATTATGAAAAGTTATAAAAATTAATTTCTCTGTGGATGTAGCCCACATTGTATGAACCACGTTAAATATTCATCTCTTATGTGTGTGATGATTTGTGCATTGTTTCATTATTGCAATTGATAATATTGGATAATACCAATTTGGAAAGAAAAGTAAAATGTTTTATCTTATACTGTTCACCCCTCTCAATATAAGCTTGTCTTCTTCAATTGGTATTAGAGCAGGTTCCTTCGTGAAATCCTAACAACCTGAATTAAGATCTTATAAGAACACACATGGCCACTGAAGTGATAGAATATGCTCCTATGATTGAAATCAACAAGAAATATTTAGAAAAATAAGAGGAATCCACAGTTGATATGGAAAAGGAACTTATTACTGTTCTTGGAGAATTGAAAAGGGTTAGAAAGAAGAATTCAGGATTGAAGGCTCAAGTTCAAGAGGATGAGGAAATAAAGACAAAGTGTCTACAAGATCTCATAGACTTAAAAGTGAAGGTTGAATAGAGAAAAATAATTAAAGAAGTTATGGTTGAGAAATTAAAGGCAAAATAATTAGAATGTGAAAATTTGGAACAAGTTGTCTCTCTAAGAAAAAAAATAGAAAAGTCCAAGGATAAGTTGGAGCAAAATATAAGGTTAGAGAAATAGAAAGAAGAGTCAAGCTCAAAAGGAACAAAGACATCAAATAAAGTTAGTAAAAAGGATCCCATGACCTATGCTGATGTATTGAAAGAGGTAAAAGGTAGAGAATCATCATGGATAGAAGTCAATCACGGGAGCGAAAATGAAAGAACCATGCAACCATATCATTCAAGACAATAAAATAGGTTTAAAAATTTCTTCCATGGTTATTATTTCTCATGTAACAAATATGGTCATAAAGTTTTACATTGCATGGTCTATGTGAAAAATAATATTGGTATCATCAAAATAAATAATAATTTTTTTTGCACCTCTCATGAATAACAATTTCATGTGTTATAAATGTAATAATTTTGGGCATAAATCTAAATGGTGTAAAACTGTATTTCCTGAACATCCTAAATCAAGCAAGAAATATGAAGGTAAAATAGTTTAGAAGGAGATGTCCTCAAAAGTTTAGAAAAAGAAAAAGGAACAAGAAAAATAAAAGACCATGTTGGTACAAAAAACTCTTTATGTGCAAAATAAAGGTAATAAGTGGTACTTTTATAGTGGTTTCTCAAGCCATACGACAAGTGATAAAAGAAAATTTCTTTCTCTCAAGAAAATAAATGGAGGTACAGTGAAATTTGGTGATAATGCTTTTGCCAAAATTGTTGGAAAAGGGATTTTGAGATTGGATAATGGAAAATCTAGGACATAAAATGTACTATATGTTGAAGGATTGAAGCAAAATATACTAAGAATAAGTCAACTATGTGATCAAGGGCACATACTCGCATTTCACCTAAATGGATGTGAGATCAAAAAATCCAAGACAGGAAAGCTTATTGCATATGCTAGTAGAACTACAAGCAACCTCTATATGTTAAGTGAAATTAAGAGAGAAAAATGCTTTTTATCACAAGAGGATGAGAGCTAGTTATGGTATAGAAGAATGGGTCACCTAAAATTTTAAAACATAGTGATAATAAGCAACAAACAGGTAGTCAAAGATTTTTCCAAAATAGCAAAACCCCCAAGTATGTGGTAAGCAAATAAGATAAAGTTTCAAATCCAAGAAATTTTCTTCATCCAAACCTTTGGAGCTAGTTCAACCAATCTATGTGGGCCTACAAGGACAAAGAGTTTACAAAGTGAGAGTTACTTCATGTTATTTATTGATGATTTCTCTAGAATGACTTGGATAACATTATTAAAAGAAAAATCAGAAGCATTTGAAAAGTTCAAGGCATTCAAGGCACTAGTAGAAAATAAAATAAATAAAAATATCAAGTGTCTAAGGTCAGATAGATGAGGAGAATTCACTTCAATTGAATTTGTAGAGTTTTGTGAACAACATGGAATCAAGAGACAATACTCAGCAACAAGAACTCCACAAAAAAATTTAGTTGAAATGAAAAGCATAACTGTGTAGGGTATGACCAGGGCTATGTTAAATGAGCCTAATATTTTTGATGCATTTTGGAAAGAGGTAATTCATATAGTTGTTTACATTATAAATAGAGCTCAAATAAGAGTAAAACACCATAAAACGCCATATGAGTTTTGGAAGGGAACACTAGCTACTGTGAAGTACTTCAAATTTTTTGAAAGAAAATGCTACATTAGATGAGAAGAGAACAATCTAGGTAAGTTTGATTTCAGGTGTGAAGAGGGTATTTTATTGAGTTATTCCACCAAGAGCAAAGCCTATAGATGCTATAATAAAATATCACATAAAATGGTGGAAAGTACAAATGTAAGAGTTGATGAAGAAATAGAGCTAAGAGAACCAAATAAAGAAATTATGTATCGAGAAGGAAAAAGTTACAAAGAAGAAGAAGGTGAAGAAATTGAAGAAGATGAGACACAAAGGGCACCACCTAAGATACCATCCAGGTATGCACAAAATAATCATCTGAGAGACTTGATTATTGGGATTCTAGATGAGAGAAAAACAAGGAGGAAGATAATAGGAACATGTGAACATGTAAATTTTTCTTTGCTATCCAAGGTTGAGCCCAAGGATTTCAATAAAGCAATTGAAGAAAAACATTGGATTAAAGCAATGGAAGAAGAGTTAGACCAAATAGAAAATAGTGAAACTTGAGAACTTGTCCCACATCCAAAAGATAAGAATGTAATTGGCACCAAATGGGTCTACGTAAATAAGTTGAATGAAGATGTTCAGATTTTCAGAAACAAAGCAAGACTTGTGTGCAAAGGATATGCAAAAGTTGAGGGGATTGAATTTGAAGAAACATTTGCTCATGTTGCACATCTTGAAGCCATAAGAATATTCCTAGCTTTCTCAGGCTTTAAAAACTTCAAGTTGTATCAAATGGATATAAAATCAACTTTTCTAAATGGTTACTTAGAGGAAGAGGTCTACATAGAGCAACTAGCTGGTTTTAGCCTAACAGATATGTCGAAATATGTATGCAAATTAAAGAAACTATCTATGGACTAAAGCAAACCCCTAGGGACTGGTAGTCAAGATTAGATAAGCATCTCCAAGAACAGGGTTTCAGAAAAAGTATAGTTGATAGTAATCTATACATCAAAAATAAAGGAAATAACTTGTTGATTGTAGTGGTCTATGTGGATGATATAATTTTTGAGGCAATAATGACAAGATGTATTAGAAATTTTCAAAGTGTATGCAAAATGAATTTGAGTTGTCTATGCTTTGTGAGTTGTCTTTCTTTCTTGGGTTGCAAATTTCACAATCAAATAAAGGTATATTTCTCTCTCAGACCAAGTATGTGAAAGAAATATTGAAAGAATTCAGGATGGAGGATTGCAATCTTGTGAGTACCCCCATGGTTACAAGATGTAAGTTAAGTAAATATGATGAGTTTTCTAAGGTAAATCAAACATTGTATAGATCCATGATTGGGAGTTTATTGTATGTCACAGCTACATGGCCGGATATAATGCAGGCAGTTGGAGTGGTGGCAAGATTTCAAGCTGCACCAAAAGAAACACATGTACAAGTAGTTAAGAGAATATTTAAATATTTTAAAGGTACTATGAATTTTGGTCTATGGTACCCTAGGTGCAATAATTTCACTCTCACAACATATACAGATGCGTATTGTGCAGACAGTGTTGATGATAGAAAAAGCACAAGTGGAGGAGCATTCTTTCTTTGAGACTATTAGTCTCTTGTCTAAGAAAGAAATAAGCATCGGTATCATTATCCATTATAGAAGTAGGGTATATTGCAATAGTTGCTTTTTGTACACAGGTTTTATGGATGAAGCAGACTTTAAATAATTTCAAAATAGAGCATGGTCATCCTATCCCCATACTGTGTGATAATACAAGTGCCATTAATATCTCAAAGAATTTAGTGATGCATTCAAGGACTAAGCACATTTCAATCATATATCATTTTTTGAGAGATAAAGTGACTCATCAACAAGTCAAATTAGAATACATTGCCACAAAGGAACAAATTGTTGATATTTTTACCAAGCCACTTCCAAAAGAAACTTTTGAGTATCTCAGAGGAAATTTGGGAGTAACTTTACCCCCATCCCAAAATTAATCACCTCAAAAATAAGGTGGTGAGGGGTATGAGCTAAGTATTTTCTTTTTAGCCCCAAAAGGAGCCCTTTTCCATTGATGTCAAAGGGGGGAGATTTTAGTAAGGGGGAGAAGTTCTGGAATCCAGTTGCAACAAAAGAATTTTTTTTGTAAGGGTTACCATCAATGAAAAGGGGGATATTGTTGGAAATATTAAGTATATTGAGTTTTCATTGATGTCAAAGGGTTAATATTATTCAAGGCAGAAATATTCTTCAAGGATGTATAGTTGAAAAGGTTGAAATATTATTCAAGGTAAGCATATATTTCGGATGGAACAAGGTAAGGAAAATATTTATTAAATAAAATTTTATAAAATTTAAATTTCATATTTAAATATTATAAAGGAAAATACAAAGGTTTAAGGATGCTTGGACAAAAGATTTAAATATGTTATAAATGTTCAAGGCTTGGGACAAAGGATTTAAATAAAGGTTTAAATGGCATGAGGACAAAAGTTTATAAAAGCCAAGGACCAAGGCAGGGACATAAATGTGCAATATTAAATCAAAGGATTTAATTATTACAAGGGCTTAAAAGTTAAAGTTATAATATTTAATTTAAATATTATAACCCAAAGTTTTTGGTGCCAACATATGGAAGAAATTTGAGTTTATTTTTGAAGCCGACGTGACAATTTCGTAAGCCATTTGGAAGCATATAAATATGGTGATTTATTTACCTTTGACATTCATGACTAACGACATGCAAATAAAATCGAATACATTGTTTTCTCTGTGAATGCGAATGATAGAACATTACAGGATAAGATAGAAAAAAATGAGGTAGGGACATACAAAGTTTATCTTGTGCACTTGTAAGTTTGTTCGCTAGATAATCCAACTGGTAGTGTGGATCTACGTGGAGGTTTGCTAGGTAGAAGGTCAAGGAGTCAAACCTCGTGGACATTGGTTGTGTTTTTATTGTGGAGAAGATATGAGAACGAAATAAATACTATTTCTTACATTTGACATCTTGTTCGTCGAGGTAGACCAGCTAGTTTTGGATTGTGTGCAAAGTGTTGTTTCACGGGAGGTCACTGTGTTGATTCCCGTCATCGTTGATTTTGTGGTTTTTATGTTGGAAAGTGCGTAGAACATGGTTTAAGTAAAAGATGTCCCTTCTTTGGTCTCAGCCACCGCGGTAGCGCAACTGGCCAAGGTGCTTGAGATAAAGTTTCTTGTCGTGAGGTTGGAGGTTCGATTCACAGCAGTGCCAAAGGTACTAAAATTTTGATTAAAATTTTTGGATTAAAGTTGAAGAAAAATAAGGTGTTGGTATATTGTTTTCAGATTATAATTTTTGAAAGTAAAGGAGAAATAAGGTGTAGTAAAGGTTTTTGTTATTTGTAATTTTTTAATATCTTAGAAAGGAGAAATAAGGTGTATTTAAGATTATTGTTATTTGTATTTTTGAATATCTTAGAAAGGAGAAATAAGGTGTATTTATGATTATTGTTACTTGTAATTTTGGCATATCATAGAAAGGGAATAAAAAGGGTTTGTGTTATTAATGAAGCTTTATCTTGTGAGAGAAATATAAGGTATTATTTTTTAGCACATTTTGATAAAGGATTTTAATGAGAATATTTTGATATCTAATTAAGAAGAGAAAAAGGGATTTACTAACTAGTTTTTGAAGTGGCACAAGAAAGATAAATTATTTTTTAGACAGGTTTTGAGGACACATCTTCATCAAAGAAGTTTTAGAGTTTAATGAGAATATTTTGATATCTAATTAAGAAGAGAAAAAGGGATTTACTAACTAGTTTTTGAAGCGGCACAAGAAAGGGAAATTATTTTTTAGACGGGTTTTAGAGGTACGGTGATTTGATTCCCTTCCAAAGGGTAATGTTTGTTTGAAGAAAACATTTTGATGTTATAGATTTGGAGATATAAGGATTAAGTTTATGTGCATTGTTGGAAATATATATGCTAGGGTTTGAGAACAAAGTTGTATATTATTTTTGAAACATATGTACTAGGGTATGAGAACAAATTTAAGCATTATTGTTGAAAGAAATTGAAAATATAAGAGCAAGTTTGTGCATTAACTTTGATTGATATTGGAAATAAATTTGCAAGGGTTATAGAGCAGTTTTGTGAAGTAATTTGTGCATTGGTTTTGAGTGACATTGGGAATGAAAGTGCAAGAGTTATAGATAAGGCTTGAAAGTAAATTTGTGCATGATTCATGTTTGATAAGCACATAAGATTTATGTATTTGAGATTTATTTTGAAATGAATGGTTAGTGGATTGAAATTGAAAATATATGAGCATTATATGTATGCAATATTTGTGCAATGTTATGAGAATATTTGAGCAAATATTATGAGCATATTTGAGCAGGTGTTATGAGAATATTTGAGAAGGTTTATGTGAGGAGAGTTGAGCAGATTTGTGAGCAGGTATTATGAGCTTATGTGAGGATATTTGAGCAGAGTTATGAGCAAATTTGAGTAGGTTTTGGTGAGAAGATTTGAGCAGAGTTGAGAGCAGGTCTTGGAGCAAACCAGAGCAAAGGGGATTGGTGTCTCCTATGGATAGAGGTCCACGAACCAAAGCAAAGGGGATTGGTGTCTCTTGTGGATAGAGGTCCACAAACTTGAGCATAGGGGATTTATGTCTCCTTTGGGTTGGTGCCCATAAACATTGTAATAGGGAATTGGTTCCCAAGAGATTTGTTGAGAAAATATATAAGAAATATTTTCTCCATGGACGTAGCCCACATTGGATGAAGCACATTAAATCTATGTCTCTTATGTGTGTGATTATTTTTGCATTGTTTCATTATTTCAATTGATATTATTGGATAATATTGCTTTGGAAGGAACAGTAAAAAGTTTTATCTTATATTTTTCATCCCCCTCTCTCAGTATAAGCTTGTGTTCTTCATAAATATGTATACATACCTTTGCTAAGTATTTAAAGGTTAGGGTCTCAAGATATTTCCAATAAATTAGAAGCACCTCAGAAGTGAAGCATAGGTTGTAGGCACTACCATAGGAATTTGGAGGACTATGACAAGGTGGAGGTTGTGGAAGAATACTTGTATTTTGTATGGGATGAATGATTAGAAGTTGTTGTTCTATTGTTATGACACTTTGACAAGGAAAATGGGTAGCAACATGTATTTGTTGGCATTTATGTATCATATCCAAGGTATTGAAAATGTAAGAAATCAATTATGCTTAACTATCCAAGGAATTGACAAAGAAAGAAATCGTTTGCTCTTGATGTAATAGTTAAGAACACAAATAATAGTACTAAGAAGTGTAATACAAATTGGTGTAGTGAAGGGAGTGACCAAGTTATTAGGGGTGACAGAGGGAGGGTTATTGGAAGGAGTGATTGGGAGGAAAGGATAAAATTGAGATGCTAGAAGGAGGTGAAGACATAACATCTAAGGAAGAAAGATGCTTGTCAAAACTACTCATATTTGAGAAAGTGTTTGATGTTTACTAAGATTTCTAGGTTGGCTCTTCTTTTTGCTTATATATACATCCTCTAATTAAATAGTATGTTGCAATTGATTGTTGACTCACGACCAACCAGTAATGATAGCAAGTTCATTCATACAATAGTGACACGATAAAAATCCAAAAAATACTTGGAATACTATTGAAAAAGAGTTGTGAAAAATACCTCTTACTTTGATCAGTTCAAAAATATAATCACAATAGGAAAGGTCACCCACAAGTGTCTCTGGACACTCGCATTCCAAAAAATATTGCTAGACATACCCCTTGTTTTTACCATCTCAAAGAGACAATCCCAATGGAATAGGTCTTTCACAAGGGTCTGATGACACCCAATACCTTTAACAACAATAAACTCACAATATTCTAGAAGATAATTGTATCACAATATGAATGGAATAAAATAATGATAAAATTAACAAAACACAAACAATAGTAAAATTCAACAAAGATTCTAAAATGGTTTGAATTCTTTTCTACTAAAAAATCACACCACACAAAGAATTAAAATCGAAGCTCTAATACCACTTATTATGAAACAACTTCAATAAATACAACAATAACAATAATAATCCAATAATACAAAATTAAAAATAACTAATAATATTAATAACGAATTAAAATCGAAGCTCTAATACCACTTATTGTGAAACAACTTCAATAATTACAATTTACAACAATAACAATAATAATCTAATAATACAAAACTAACAATAACTAATAATATTAATAACTCATATCCAATAATAATCCAATAATACAAAATTAACAATAACTAATAGTATTAATAAATCATATCTAATTGTTAATAGATCCAACATGACAATATCAAATCTATCCTGCTTGTGGTCTAGCAACGCCACTTGCATTTTCTCAATGAGACTCAAATTCAACTCTCATAAGATATTTCTTAGAAATATTAATTTAATATATATATCGAATCTAGATTCGAAATCCTTTGCTCTTAGGACAAAATAAGTCAATATATCGCGGAAAATATTTATAAGAAATATTAATTTAATATCGAATCTAAATTCAAAATTTCTTTTCTCTCGGGACAAAGTAAGTCAATATATGCACAGTACACACTATAATAAAAAAACCATAATTCCAACTACTACTCATAACTCTTCTTAACCGTAAAAATAAAAATAAAGATACTGTAGATAGATGACTATATTGGAGCCGATACATTTATTTAAACAAATGAAAAACAAAATAAAGGTTTAAGATTGACAAAAAACAAAAAGCTGACGAGGAATAATATCAACCGGTCCTTCTGGAAAGCATGAGCGCAATAAGAACTTGATCTCTACATTCCTTGAGGTAAATTCAGCTGGAGATTCCATGTTTGAGTTTCTTCACACTCCACACCCACCCACCTCGTCCTCTGTCTACACCCCAAATAACCTGTGCCTACCCTTTATTCACATAATATCTCGTAACTGAGTCATGCCCCAGTGGGAAAAGTAACAGGTAAAAGTTTATCATGACATACTCGTAACCACATTTAATATTAAGGTACATCACATCAGCTGGCTCATGAGGATATACACAGTTATCACCTAGTTCATTAGGTAGAGACATCAAATCTTCATAAAATTTAATTTATTGGATAAAAATAAAGTAAATTGAATCTTAAAATCAATTAAAAAGTTTATTAAATAAAAATATTAAATAAAAATAAATTTAACTAAATCCAAAAATCAAATAAAAACAATTTACCAAACAAATTAAAAATTATTAAAAAAAACTTAAAATGTTATTGTCACTAGCATTGAAACTTATAATTTTTTATTTATATTGATTTGACAAGTAGGAGCATCCCTCGAATTTCATTCCCTGCTTGCACTTGACTAGTTATTTCATTCCCTGCTTGCACTTGACTAGTTATCGGCATTGGCCTTTACCGACATTCATACGGAACGTCACATTTACACTTGAAAGATAATTTATTCAATTTTTATTTAACATTGGATAATTATAATATATTATTTATCAAGATTTAAATTTAATGTTTTTATTTATTTTTAACTATTTATTTTTTAAAAAGTTTTATTATAATTTTATTATGTTTTTTTTTTAATAAATACTTTTTATAAACATTTGTCGTGGTAATTGAACTCGGGTCACATTACTGATAATGCAAGTGGCATCCTTGCCAGTAGACCACACTCACACTCACACAGATTGTTTAAATTAGTATTTTTTAAGGTTTAAGTAAGTTCTTTTGGAAAAAAAAATTCAGAAAAGTGTTTCATTTTATCTAGTCTTAATTTGGAGGTCAAGGGGACATAAAAATTTCATCCTCCAATTGCTGATGTGGAGCGTAGATGCAAATATAATTAAATATTTTGCACGATCAACAATTAAATTAGAGTGATCACATTGCTTCTCAACTTTATTTTATAGATGGTTAGAGGGGTTGTTCCATTGCTTTATTTTGTTCAATAATCTTAGACTAGGCATTATTCAAAAAGGATACTTCTATCTCCATTACCTTAATTGATATTTTAAAACTTTTCCAAAACATCAAATTGATTAGTTGGGTGATTATTGTTACATGTTCCTCTTCCTTTATATATATTTTGTTCTATATTTTTATGCATTATACTTATAAATCCATCGTTACCTAGATTATGCCCCTTTCCTTATCTTATTTACTATATATTGTTAGACAGAATGAGCTTTTCCATGGGCATATATTTTTTCTAGGTGGGGGCCTTACTTTGATACCATATATTGCTATAAATTAGGATTGATGCTACATTGACATCTTCTATCTATATTGATATCATCTTTAGAGATATTTTGGTTATATTTTTTATTTTCATTGGTAAGTGCCTACATAAATGGTCATAATGATGGTATTCTTGATATCTTAATGAGATTGTTTCATAATCTATATGTAATCACCAATTTGTATATGTAACACTTTAGGAAGAGTGTTGGTGAGATCTGGCTCTACGTATATCCTTGCATATGTATCACTTTCCTTCCCTCATAATGTAAGAGGTTCCCATATGCATTCTAAGCAATTTTTCCAATAATTTGTTGGAATTAACACTTATTTCTAAAAACAAACAGAAGCAATCCATTCACTTAAATCTTATACAAAAAACATATAAAAAAAATATGAAAGAAATAAAGATATAGTGGACACCCATAGGCAAATTAAATAATTAGTATATTATCCATGGATAAGATACACGAAAATCATATACAAAGGATGGAGTAGTGGGGGTATTTATACCAATACCAAAACCTCTATAACATGAGTTAATCTAAGTCAACATAACAAGAGGGATTTAGGTTAATTATAACATGGGTTTACATATAACACGGTTAACAACAAACCATAGGGATTACATAATAAAATAATTTAATAAATTAAATACATTGTAAAATGATTGCCCATAGGCTTATACAAGAATACATCATACAATATCAACCTTAGTCATAAGTCAGATTACACTTTCAACACCCCCTCATAATATGAATCCAATGATAGAAGACATCAGTGAAAATAATATATTTTCCTAATAATGGATACTCTAGTGGGCCTTCACACTTGAGGGAGACTCATTTAATTGTACCCCCTTCATAATATAGAAGTCTATTGATATAAAAATACCTCTACACAATAATCTCTTTAGGTTGTACTATAATCATCATTGCCAATATGAGATACTTCTATACATACCTAAAGAACACTTTTGCTATGAATCCACATAAGAAAAAGAAGCCAAGATAAATTACTATAATAATATGATCTAATATTCTATTGTTGCATAAGGAAAGACCTGGAAGCATTTATTTTCCTTTTACAACATACTTCATCTTATTTAGAAATGTTAACTTACCCTTAGGCCACTTGAATTTCATCATGAAAAATGGCTTTGCATGAGCCTAATTATGAGAAGATCCATTACAAAATTTCAAGAGTACTTGGACAAAGAACGAAAAAGGGAAGAGATTAAGAAATTAGATCTCATGAATAAGATGAATCAATAACCTAAAAGAGGAAGAGGGATTGAGTAGAGCATATTTTGAATTATTTTCTTGTATACGTCTAAAAGACTCAAAATCTACTACAATTGTCATAAATCCAATTGTATCACCTATATATATAGATTTTAATATTTTGATTGCTTAGCATATGGTATATTTTCCTTTTCAAAATAAAGCAATAGGTTTTGAGTGTTATCATGCACAATTTGACCCCCAACAGTATAATAGGTCCTTGAATTGATGTCACCAATGTGAAGACCTAAAAAAAAAATGTGATTTAGAAAAAGGGCTCAAAATAATTGTATATGCAAATTTTATGGCCTATAGAAGATTTGCACTAATAACCTTCATAAAAAAAATTAACCTCCAAACCTTAGAAAAAAAATACCCAGGTATAACCTTCCACTTATCATCCATCAATTTGTTGATGACAACCATTGATTTTGTACCACGTAGTCACCACTGGACTATTGGGTCTGTTGCAAATATGATAGTTTTATTCTTCTAATTGGTTGACTAGGTATATGTGTTAAAATGGGTTATGTGGTACATAGGGATGCCACATTGTTCACCACATGAACCAATACATCAAATATTCTAAAAAGAATAATAGGAGAGACACAAAAATTAGGTCTAGTCAATATGAAGACACTTGCACTATTTAGCCTACCAAGATTTTGGTTGATGCATGAAAAACACTTTATGACTAATATCCATGCTATAAACCAAAAAATACAAAATAAAAACTAGTAGGGTGCTAATAGGATTTGAATGCATGTTATGAGGTTTCTCAATCATTTCTTCTAACAAACCCATCCATAATCTATGTTGAAAATACTATAGACATTCTCTTAGGATGCCTACAATCAAGGTAGTGAATTTTTTTTCAAAAGATAAGAAAAAGTAATTAAAATCCATGATATTTCCTTTCTCAATGTCAAGTTATCATTTAGTTGACCGGAACATCACATCATTTGACAAGGAGAAAAAGTAGAAAACACCTTCAAATTTTGATGCTTATAAGGATTACCTTTTAGGCATTAAAAGTGGGATTCAAACCCAAGCTAGGGCATGCCATAGAGTCTTATGTGTGCATGTCTATCTACTTTGGAACTCTTCCATGATGAGTGGGACTGTGCACCCACTCCTTGAAGATGGGCATAATAAATTCTATAACAAAGAGGTTCCATTCTTTGGGTGTGCGAAACCACCAAAAATATTTTAAAATTTTTCTTTGCATTTGATTCAAATTTTCTGACTGTCCTCCATTCAAATTCCTACCACTTGTAGATTTGAATTTCCCTTGAGATGGCTTTCCATTTATAACTTTAGAGAATGTTTTTTTTTTGTAGAAAGTGAGCATATGACTTCTAGAAAAATCTTGTCATGACCCTCCTAGGCATGACTGCTTTTGATTTGAGATTATGTATTGATGGTTGTATATTCAATGCTTAATATTATTTTATAGTTATTGCTTAATGATTGGTTATATGCATTTGATGCTTTGAATATGGTATTGCTAATGCGTGTTTTGTTGCAAGACCAAGTACTCTCACGGGTGGATGGACATGGGGCAACCACCAATAGTGAGGGAAAAAGGGAAATTATGACCAATGACTTGTTTATCAAATGACTCGATAACATGGATTTATACTCATCAGGTAGGTGCATTGCATTTTACTTGTACTCATGTTTGCGCCATTGGGTCTTGAAGTTGCTTGCAATGAGTCTCCCTAAAGTATATCGGTGATAGTTGAATCTATTTTAAATAGGTTTCCCACTTAAGGGTAAATCAATGGTGTGAAACATTGAGGGAATGTTTTAAAATTGACTCTGTTTGTCTATGGTTTCTTTTGTATATGTTATGCTTCATTTTGTAAATTAGCTTATAAAGGGATATCCCAAAAGACTAGTCAGATTAAGCTTTGATAAAGATAGAGGCTTTATCAAACACCTAATAAATTAAAATTTAACTAATAATCAATATTAGTTATGAATATTAATCAGAGTAGAATAACTTATTTATCAATCTTGTCTTTGCAAGTTATCGAAAAATAAAAGGAATGGTGTTATGTTTTAATTGAACCAAAAAGGAAAATAAAGATTAAATAAGATTTATAAATATTTTATTTATAAATATCTTTTACTATTTTCCTCCATGTATGAAAAATAAGGGAGGGTGCTTATTTTAAATTAAAAGAATACTTTAAAAATCGTCCTACCTTTAGATCCTTAGGAAAAATTTATTATTTTATAAGACAAGGATTTCCCTCTTACTTTCTCGTTAGGATCCCACATCCTAACATTTAATTATTAATTATTAATAGTATAATTAATTATTAATTATTAATAGTATAATTAATTATATTATTAAATTATTAATAGTATAATTTATTATTATATTATTAATTATTAATAATATAATTAATTATTATTATGAACCATCATATATGAACCAACGTAGGGTTAGGGTTAGGATAGTTTAAATATGTGTACGAGCAATATTTTTAAGGAAGATGAAGAAGAATAAGTTTGATTAAATTCTAATGAGGGAGCCTCCTATAAGTGGCAAGGAGGGAACCCCCTTGAAGTGGCCAACGATTCAGAATTCTTATTATTTTTTTTTATTAAATTTCTATCAATTATTTATTAAATCTCTACAGTTATGGATCAATATATTTAATAAATTATATTAGAACCTCAAGGTTCTAAAATCTGGTATCAGATCGGGGAACATGTCATCGAAATCTCATGATTTCACTATGAGCCTTAAAAAAAATTATATAAGTACAAGAGAATGGACGCCTTGGCAAGATTGTGTGGATCTATTCCAAGATATCATGAAACATCTTAAAATTCATTTGAGCGAAATCAAATGCATGCAAAGTGTTCCAACTTCGAGACCTCCCTTAAAAATTAGTTCAAAACAAGCTGGAGCATCCACTACAACTCCTTCCCCTGCTTCACCTCGCATTGCAAAAACTACTTCCCAAGATCTGGGAGGTCCAACCCCTATGGAGGACATCGTTCCTAGTGGTGTTGCACTCGAGGATTCTAACAACTCCTATTTATTTGTAGGTGAGTCCCAAAATAAAAAAACAAAGGAAATAAAATCTGATGAATACAGTCCTACCTGTCTACCTCCATGGTTGCCTCCTCTTCTTCTCATTTGCGTGACCTGTGCCATTACTATCCCACTATCCACATTTGGAGGCAAAGGTTTAAAATGTGGAAGCTCTTGGTCCCGCTTATGTTGGAATCCTCACCCCTTTTAACATCAAATCACGATATGTGTGTGGGGGGTAGTTGGCCCTCTTTCTTTCTAATCGGTTCATGTGATGTTGTTCCCATTGCAAACAGTTTATTTCCAGTGGCATATTCCTATGTTGGAATTTTATTCCACTTTAATACCTCTTCCACTTAGTGTAATGTGTGTGTGTGTTAATAATCCCACATTGACCCGGTTGTGGGACCTGAGTGGTTTATGAGCACCAACACTTGCCAAACTCTTTGCTAATGGGGTAGCAGGATTAAAAGGTGGAAGCCCTTGGTCCCACTTATGTAGGACTCCTCATCCCTATTAACATAGAGTCGTGGCATGTGTGTGGGGAGTCGTTGGCCCTCTTGCTTTCTAACCGTTTCATGTGATGTTGTTCTCAGTGCAAGTTGTTTATTTCTAGTGGTATATTCCTATGTTGGAATTTCGTTCCACTTTAATACTTCTACTTAGTTAGTGTAGTGTGTACGTGTGTTAATAATCCCACATTGATCCTATTGTGGGACCTGAGTGGTTTATAAGACCCAACACTTGCCAAACTCTTTACCAATGGGATAGCAGTCTTAAAATATGGAATCTCTTAGTCTCGCTTATGTGGGATTCCTCACCCCTATTAACATCAAGTCGCAACATGTGTGTGGGGGGTAGTTGGCCCTCTTGCTTTCTAACATGTTCATGTGATGTTGTTCCCATTGCAAGTTGTTTATTTCCAGTGGCATATTCCTATGTTGGAATTTCGTTCCACTTTAATACCTCTTCTACTTAGTTAGTGTAGTGTGTGCTTGTGTTAATAATTCCATATTGACCCAGTTGTGGGACCTGAGTGGTTTATGAGCCCCAACACTTTCTAAACTCTTTGCCAATGGGGTAGCAGGCTTAAAATGTGGAAGCCCTTGGTCCTACTTATGTGGGACTCCTCACCTCTATTAACATCGAGTCACAACATGTGTATGGGGGTAGTTAGCCCTCTTACTTTCTAATCGGTTCATGTGATGTTGTTCCCATTGCAAGTTGTTTATTTGTAGTGGCATATTTCTATGTTGGAATTTTGTTCCACTTTAATACCTCTTCTAATTAGTTAGTGTAGTGTGTGCGTGTGTTAATAATACCACATCGACCTGGTTGTGGAACATGAGTGGTTTATGAGACCCGCCACTTGCCAAACTCTTTTCTAATGGGATAGCAGGCTTGAAATGTGGAAGCCCTTGGTCCTGCTTATGTGGGACTCCTCGCCCCTATTAACATTGAGTCATGGCATGTGTGTGGGGGATAGTTGGTCTTCTTGCTTTCTAACCGGTTCATGTGATGTTGTTCCTGTTGCAAGCTATTTATTTTCAGTGGCATATTCATATGTTGGAATTTCATTCCACTTTAATACCTCTTCTACTTAGTTAGTGTAGTGTGTGTGTGTGTGTTAATAATCCCATATTGACCCGGTTGTGAGACCTGAGTGGTTTATGAGCCCCAACACTTACCAAAATCTTTGCCAATAGGGTAGCAGGCTTAAAAGGTGGAAGTCCTTGGTTCCACTTATGTGGGACTCCTCACCCCTATTAACATCGAGTTGCGGCATGTGTGTGGAGGGTAGTTGGCCCTCTTGCTTTCTAACTAGTTCATGTGATGTTGTTCCCATTGCAAGCTATTTATTTCCAGTGGCATATTCCTATGTTGGAATTTTGTTCCACTTTAATACCTCTTCTACTTAGTTAGAGTAGTGTGTGTGTGTGTGTGTGTTAATAATCCCACATTGACCCAGTTGTCGAGCCTGAGTGGTTTATGAGCCCCAACACTAATAAAAATATTTTCCAATGGGGTAGTAGGCTTAAAAGGTGGAAGCCCTTGGTCCCGCTTATGTGGGACTCATCACCCCTATTAACATCGAGTCACGACATGTGTGTGGGGTATTTAGCCCTCTTGCTTTCTAACCGGTTCATGTGATGTTCCCGTTGCAAGTTGTTTATTTCCAGTGGCATATTCCTATGTTGGAATTTTGTTCCACTTTAATACCTCTTCTACTTAGTGTAGTGTGTGTGTGTTAATAATCCCACATTGACCCAGTTATGGGACCTGAGTGGTTTATGAGCCCCAATACTTGTCAAACTCTTTGCCAATGGGGTAGCAAGCTTAAAAGTTGGAAGCCCTTGGTCCTGTTTATGTGGGACTCCTCACCCCTATTAACATCGATTTGCAACATGTGTGTGGGGTAGTTTTACCTCTTGCTTTCTAACCGGTTTATGTGATGTTGTTCTCATTGCAAGCTATTTATTTCTAGTGGCATATTCCTATGTTGGAATTTTATTCCACTTTAATACCTCTTCCACTTAGTGTAATGTGTGCGTGTGTTAATAATACCACCTTGACCCGGTTGTGGAACCTGAGTGGTTTATGAGGCCCAACACTTGCCAAACTCTTTGCCAATGGGGTAGCAGGATTAAAATGTGGAAGCCCTTGGTACCACATGTAGGACTCCTCATCCCTATTAACATCGAGTCATGGCATGTGTGTGGGGGGTAGTTGGCCCTCTTACTTTCTAACCGGTTCATGTGATGGTTTTTCCATTGCAAGTTGTTTATTTCTAGTGGTATATTCCTATGTTGGAATTTTGTTCCACTTTAATACTTCTTCTACTTAGTTAGTGTAGTGTGTACGTGTGTTAATAATCCCACATTGATCCAGTTGTGGGACCTGAGTGGTTTATGAGCCCAAACACTTGTCAAACTCTTTACCAATGGGATAGCAGTCTTAAAAGGTGGAATCTCTTGGTCTCGCTTATGTGGGATTCCTCACCCTTATTAACATCGAGTCGCAACATGTGTGTGGGGGGTAGTTGGTCCTCTTGCTTTCTAACCTGTTCATGTGATGTTGTTCCTATTGCAAGTTATTTATTTCCAATGGCATATTCCTATGTTGGAATTTCGTTCCACTTTAATACCTCTTCTACTTAGTTAGTGTAGTGTGTGCATGTGTTAATAATCCCATATTGACCTAGTTGTGGGACCTGAGTGTTTTATGAGCCTCAACACTTTCCAAACTCTTTGCCAATGGGGTAGTAGGCTAAAAATGTGGAAGCCCTTGGTCCTACTTACGTGGGAATCCTCACCCCTGTTAACATCGAGTCATGACATGTGTGTGGGGGGTAGTTAGCCCTCTTTCTTTTTAATTGATTCATGTGATGTTGTTCCTGTTGCAAGTTGTTTATTTCCAATGGCATATTTCTATGTTAGAATTTTGTTCCACTTTAATACCTCTTCTACTTAGTTATTGTAGTGTGTGCGTGTGTTAATAATCCCAAATTGACTCAGTTGTGGAACATGAGTGGTTTATGAGCCCCGAAACTTGCCAAAATCTTTTCCAATGGGGTAGTAGGTTTAAAATGTGGAAGCTCTTGGTCCCGCTTATGTGGGATTCTTCACCCCTATTAACATTGATTCATGGCATGTGTGTGGGGGGTAGTTGGTCTTCTTGCTTTCTAACCGGTTCATGTGATGTTGTTCCTATTACAAGCTATTTATTTCTAGTGGCATATTCCTATGTCGAAATTTCATTCCACTTTAATACCTCTTATACTTAGTCAGTGTAGTGTGTGCATGTGTTAATAATCCCACATTGACTCGATTGTGAGACCTAAGTGGTTTATGAGCCCCAATACTTACTAAAATATTTTCCAATAGGGTAGCATGCTTAAAAGGTGGAAGTCCTTGGTCCCGCTTATGTGGGACTCTTCACCCCTATTAACATCGAGTCGCGACATGTGTGTGGGAGGTAGTTGGCCCTCTTGCTTTCTAACTGGTTCATGTGATGTTCCCATTGCAAGCTATTTATTTCCAGTGGCATATTCCTATGTTGGAATTTTGTTCCACTTTAATACCTCTTCTACTTAGTTAGAGTAGTGTGTGTGTGTTAATAATCCCACATTGACCAAGTTGTGGGACCCGAATGGTTTATGAGCTCCAATACTTATCAAAATATTCTCCAATGGGGTAGCAGGCTTAAAAGGTGGAAGCCCTTGGTCCCGCTCATGTGGGACTCCTCACCCCTATTAAAATTGAGTCGCGACATGTGTGTGGGGTATTTAGCTCTCTTGCTTTCTAACCGGTTCATGTGATGTTCCCGTTGCAAGTTTATTTCCAGTGGCATATTCCTATGTTTGATTTTTTTCCACTCTAATACCTCTTCTACTTAGTGTAGTGTGTGTGTTAATAATCCAACATTGACCCAGTTGTGGGACCTAAGTGGTTTATGAGCCCCAATACTTGTCAAACTCTTTGCCAATGGGGTAGCAAGCTTAAAAGGTGGAAGCCCTTGGTCCCGCTTATGTGGGACTCCTCACCCCTATTAACATCGATTCACGACATGTGTGTGGGGTAGTTTTCCCTCTTGCTTTCTAACCGACTCGTGTGATATTGTTCTCATTGCAAGATTTTTATTTCCAGTGGCATATTCCTATGTTGGAATTTCATTCCACTTTAATATCTCTTCTTATTCTTCAGCACTATCAGTTCGTATGGTACCCTTTCCAGTGTAAAAAATGGGTGTTATTGAGATTTTTGAGTTACTATTTATCGGATTGTTAGGGTGCTTATGGATGGCCATGCTTTGGCTAGGCCAACTGCACAAGCCTAAAGGTGCTCGTCCTCGTACTTTTGGATGGCCTCTTGTCGGCGAAAAGCTCAACTTATTCAGAGATGCAAAATCCAAGTATCCTCATATATTCACAAACAAGCGAAAGGTCAGATATGGGCCCCTTTTTAACACCCATCAGATGGGGTACTCTTGCGTGATGTCTGTTATTCTAGAAGTGAACAGGTTTGTTCTACAAAATGAAGGGAAGTCAGAGTTCATGGTGATATACAAATCGACTGCATAATGTGGTTCTGACCTTCATTACTTCACGTAAGAACAAGCTCAATATCATGGTCGATAATGAGTATTTAATTAATCTGCTATGAGCAACTGGGAAGGCCACACTGTGTACCTTGAACACGAGGTCAAAACGATTGGTTTTAATATCATTGCCAAAAACCTTCTTGGACTTATTTTCTATGAATATTCTGTATATCTTATGCAGGAGGAAGTACGGAATGATAGGAGTGTAATTTTAGAAATTCACTAACATTATGAAAAAAATCTACAATAATTGAATAGAAACTTTAACGGTAGATCATCCAATATTGTATTCATGGCTATACCTTTTCTCCCGTGGTGAAGAGCATCAATTTAACCCCCGCTCACAGATGTTATCCAAAATAAGATCGTCCATGTGCTGGAACAGAGGCACCTGTACAATTCTAAGCTCACATTGATCAAACATCGATTCAATCCAATACTCAGCTGGTGTTAGGGGTATGGAGTATCATACCTGGAGGACAAGGTCTAAGCGTAGATGATATTTTTATGTCCCACGAGCGTGGACACTGCATCATTGACGATGGTGCTATTGTAATCCACGTCATGGTAATACAAGGTTATATTCATATATATTTTCACAGTATTTCTACGACGAAGAGTCATTTGATCTTTTTGTTGTTGCTGCAAAGTAATTGGCTAAATATGGAGCAAATAGTGAAACGTTTTTTAGTTTAATGGAAGAGACATTTTACATTATAAATAAATAAATACTACTGAACGATCTGTGGAAGGTGCAGCTTGCTCTACTCGATAAATTAGTTAAGCCTACCCACATACATTATTTCTAACCATTATAAATACTCTATCTCTAAAGTTTCAAATAAAGAATAAAAATGACTGATTTTATGTTGACCTGTTATAATACCGACTGCTATTTCGGCAACAAAGGATGTCTTGCTTGTAAGAGTGATAATTTCATCCCAACAATTGTAAGAAATGGAGATTAAGGAGCCTATAAGAGAAATAAGTGCGAGCTTGGGTTGATCCATCTTGGCTGGAAGAAAATATCCACCCCACACAAACACATGAAACTACAAAAACAATTGAGGTCCAGTATCCAGTGCAGCAGCCAACACATTGTATAATGCATCAATGTTTTCTGACCTCAGTTGCTTCACACTGCTCTAACAAAAAAAAAAAATTTACCCAAAAACTCCTTGTATCCAATTATACAGAATAGGCCTTTTTCATTGTTCCCTCAGTTCTTATGAAAAGTAGCAGCCTACGCAAGTGAATGAGAGGCAGCAAAAACATTGTTTTCATGACCTCTTCCTTGACATCTCTGCTAAGTCAGAAGACCATAGCATTCAAAATCCAAATACAAGAAGTTTAAAATCTGAGGTGATGGCCTTGGCTTTTGGGAACCAAAGTTCCAACTTTGAGGACAATTTTTTTGAGGAAGGGTGACATGTTAGGATCCCACATTCTAACATCTAATTATAATTATTAATTATTAATAGTATAATTAATTATATTATTAAATTAAATTATTAATAGTATAATTAATTATTATATTATTAATTATTAATAATATAATTAATTATTATTATTAACCGTCATATATGAATCAGCGTAAGGTTAGGGTTAAAATAGTATAAATATGTGTATGAGCAATATTTGTAAGGAAGATGAAAAAAAATAAGTTTGATTAAATTCTAAGGAGGGAGCCCTCTATAAGTGGCAAGGAGGGAGCCCCCTCAAAGTGGCCATTGATTCGAAGTTCTTATTAATTTTATTTATTAAATTCATATCAATTATTTATTAAATCTCTACAGTTTTTTTT
>JAQPPZ010010342.1:0-39200 GCA_028583015.1 Wollemia nobilis | reverse complement strand
TATTCACCAATATAGGCAATATAAGAAACCAAGACCAAGTATACCCTAAGACCCTATGCCATTGTAGAGTGGTTGAAAGGTATACCAAAATCAATACTTCAACTATGTCAAAAGCAAGGATTCCAAGAATGTATGCTCTTTCCACAATGAAGGAATCTAAAGTTGGTTAGGTTACTGAATAACCTCAATAATATGATGATTTAGTCGTCCATTTTTTCTCAATGCTCTGTTGCACACAACACATCTCAAAAAAGGGCATTTGTAGATACTAAAATCATGTAAATCAAATAATACTACTAAGGTACCACTCTTATTGACACCATATGACCCCATTGGGTAGCCCTCAAGGGTTATTTAGGAGTCCTAACCACTTTTGGGAAGGTTTATCCCACTTTTGAAAGGTTTTGGGCCATGTATCCATGGTCATCCCACCCGAATATAGCCATAACCAATTGTCCCTAGGTGGGATGACCATGGTCCAGACCCTTCAAAAGTCAAAGGATGGAACAAATGACAATCAATTTCTACCATTTATCCTACCCAATCACTCATGACATATTGGGAGGCTATCATTGCCATTAGGTACTACAAATTGGAGGCCAATGGGAAGCATCTTCCACCCTATGCATGGAAAAGGTATTACCAAGTGGTAGCACCTGCCTTACATGCCTAAAATTGCACCTTTGCCCTCTTTGCCATATTGGGCTATAAATTGGAGTTCTTGCACTTATTTTTAGAGAGAAATTTTTGCAATTATTTACCACGAAGTGCTACCGATATTTAGACTCACCTTTTTCCCTCATATTTACCCTTGGAAACCTCATCAATCAAAGGTGTTTTAAAGGCATCCCCAAATATGCTCATCATTTTCAAAACCTATTAATTCCTATGAGTTAATTTACCAAATTGAGGACATCCCTAGGAGGATTCTAGACCAGATCCAAGTGGAATTGGTGGTAAAAACCACCCTATTTAGTGGTCATCCCCACTAGGTATGGTTAACAATCCCAGTTGGAACAATCAGGGATGACCATGAATTGGACCACAATTTTGATCTAATTTCATTGTATATAAATTTAATAGCATTATATTAGCATCATATTCAATTTTGGTGAAGTTTGAAGTAGTTTTGATTTGGTAATTATGGTTTTTGTGATTATAGTCCTAGTTAGCCCTCTCAGGGATGATCACAGGTTCTTCCCATAATATCACTTCATTTTCTATCCATATATTTACAAAATCATATTATATGCATCATACTAAATTTTTATGTCATTTAAAGTAGTTTAGATATGTCGATTGCACTTTTTCAATTCAATAATGCATGCATTTCATAGATTTTATCATAAACAAATGCTATTAATATATTTTAATTCCTTGTGTGTAGGTACATATATTCTAGTGCATGATGGAGGAGCTAAATAATATAAGAAATATATCTTAAAGCAGCGGCACTGCAAGCCCACTCTGCAATCGTGAGTGCAAGAGGAACATTGAAAGCACACCATAGGTTCATGGAGGGATTGGATCCCTCAAACTTTGTAACTTGAAATGTATCAAATTGAAAGCCCTTAAGGGGATGTATTGTAACCTCCTATTTGAAAAATTAATGAATACAAAGAGAACCCCCCTTTTTCTTAACTTATTTGTCATTTATTTGTTTACTTTATCGTTTCTTTTGCATGCTTAAATAAGACATTAGATGTGTTACAAATTCATTTGCTAGGTGCGACATTTTTCATGCTCTTCTTGTAAAATATTCAAATTAATTTATCCCTAAGAGCTAATTTTACATCCATAAGATTTCTTAAACCAAGACCTCCCCTAAGTTTTATCATCACAAACCTTGCTTCATTTCACCAAAGGAAATATCCTTTTATCATGTAAATCAGACCATAAGGACCACATAATATAGATTAAACATTTTTCTCTTAATTTGGCATAGTATGCAAGGACATATGATAAATTTTAATGGCCTATAATATTGATTAATTACTTGCACTCTTCCTGATAACGATAACCATCTACCTTTCCATACCAATAGTTTATTTTAACTTTAGTAATAATTGAATTCCATAATTCTATCCTTATTATCCCCTGAAATAAGGTCATCCCTAGACATTGTTTTGGTAAATTTACCTCCTCCCATTGAATTAATCTACATATCCCTGCTTTGATTCTAGTTAAGGTGTTTAGGAAGTATATTTTGGATTTTATTGTATTAACTCTCTACCTTGATGTTCTTTTGTATTCCTTTAATAAGTTCAAATATTTTACCTTGTTTATCCTTTTCCTCCCAAAAAGGATTGTATCATCTACAAATTGTTGATGGGTGATGTTTTTGATGTTATTACTAACCTTAAGACCATTTATCAACACATGATTATTAGCCTTCTTCAATTTCCAACCCAAAATCTCTTCCACAATAATGAATAAATATGGTGATAGAGAATCTCCCTGTCTAAGACCTCTCGTGGCTTTAAATGATTTTGTTACTAACGCATTGACCAACATTGAATTTGAAATTGTAGAGACATGAGATTTAATCCATCTGACTCATTTCTTACCATATCAAAACTTTTCTAATATTGCAAAAATAAAATCTCGTTTAACCCTATCATAGAATTTACTCGTATCAAGTTTTAAGATCATTGCTCTCTCTCTTCTTGAAGCTATTGAATGCTTAACTTCATGAGCTACTATGATCCCATATAGAATATGTCTCTCTTTCACAAATCCTCCTTGCTCTTTTGATATAATTTTATCTAATAGAGGTCTTAATCTATTTGTCGTAACTTTGGAGATAATCTTATATTCCATATTACATAGGCTTATGGGCCTAAATGAATAAAAAAAATTACATCCTTTTTTTTGGAATTAGGGTAAGATATGTTGAATTAATTTATAAGGAATATATTGTTCTACCCTAAATGGTTCCACTACCACCAATAAAGAATCATTCACTATATCCCAATTATGTTGATAGAATGTTGCATAGAGCCCATCCAAACCTAGGGATTTATCCTTATCAAAAGATAAAAGAGCTAAATTAACTTCTTCTAAAGTAATAGGCTCTATTAGTTTTCTATTGTCTTAATTTTTTATAATTGAAGGTACTTCTTATAGAAGTTTATCATTAAGAACTTCAAACTCTTTTGATTCTAGAATATTCTAATAAAAAAACCTTACCTCTTTTTTTATTTCATTCTATTCTTCAATCCAAAACCCTTATGTTGATTTTATTCTACTAATTTTGGATGCTGATATTTGTACTATTGCCATTCTATGAAAAATATATATTTTTATCTCCTTTTAACCAAATTTGTCTTGATTTTAATCTCCAAAATTTCTCTTCCTTACTCAAAATATTGTGATATTCACTAGGCATGTCCCTTTCCTCTAAGCTTAGATTATTATGATAACCTTTTTTAAATTTTGAAAGTTTATCTATTAGTTATTTCTTCTCAAAAATATTTCCAAAAGTGTTCTATTTCCATTGTTTTAATATCTATATGTCGTTGATTTAATTTGTTTAGGAAGTGTATGCAACCCACTATTTTTGAAGAACTCCATGTTTGTGATATCATATCAACAAATTGAGGATGGTCTTCCCACATCTACTCATATTTAAAATATAATATTTTTTGAATTCACTTATCAATATTTTAACTCTTATTGGCCAATGTGTTGAACCAATCATTGTCAAGGTATTAATTTTAGAACAATTTCCTTCATCTAAGACTATGTATCTCTCTAATTATTTTGCTATGAGGTTATGGCATCTTCTATTGTTGGTCCATATATAGTTTTCTTATTCAAACTCAACCTCCCATAGATTATTATTTTGAATAAAATCAGATAAATCTATCATACTTTGTGTTAATTTCCTAATTCCCTAAAATTTTCATCTAGCTTGGTAATGGTATTGAAATATCCTATGATCATGAATCAAGTTTCTTGGTCTTTACTTCTCATAAAGGCTTCAATCCCAATATATACTTCTAATCTACCTGACTGATTTGCAGGTCCATAGACATTGATAAGGATGAAACAAATATCTACAAAGTAACAAGTGACTAAAGAAGTTATCCAATGCCTAGTTTTATGAATGGTTTTTTTTACAAATAAAAAAGTAGATTTTGTATTTATGAAAAAAATAGTTAATATATAATCTTATAACAAAGGCCCAATAGATTTAGCATAGGACATGAATACGATAGAAATTACAATACCAGATAAAATAGAAAACAAATTAGGGATAAATCCACAAAAGGTCATACCAACCAAACAACCAAACTACACTTTAGTCATGGGCTTTAATAATAGTTCTAGCTCCCATATCTGATAACAAAGTATCTGAGCCAAAATAATTGAACTCCTATCCTTCACACCTTACTTAGTAGCAAGTAGATGTCTATAGTCCGTCTACTCAACAAATAGTCTTAGTAAAAATTGATATGCATAATCAAATTCCTATTGCTTATTTATATCAAGGTTATGTTTAATTTTTTCAACTTATGTAGTCTCCTTTGTATGTTGATTTATTATCCAAAGTATTTAGGGGAATATAATTATTGACTATTCCACCAAGGATATCAGAGTCATGTTTAGAATATTAACCCTTTCCATGATTTGCTTCATAAAGAAATGTTGGTTTCTCACTTTCTAGATCTTCCACTTGAGACAATGTGATCCATTTGGCCATAAAGTTTTTATATGTTTATCATTCCACTATTGGTTATATGTTTGAATGATATCTTGAAATTCAATTATCTTAGGTTCATGTCGATTGAAAATATCAAGTAGGGTTCTCCAAAGATATTTGGAAATATTACAATTCAATAGCAAACGATTAATATTTTCACTGTCCTTCTCATAAATAAAGCATCTATCAAGGCCTTGCACACCCCTTTTCCTTCTATTTTTTGTTGTTAAAATAGAGCCATGCACTACCACCAACAAAAGACCTTAATTTTAGGGGTTGATAAATCCTTCCAAATGAAATCCCATTCATAGTTTTGATTAATATTTCTTGCACTTTTATTCAAAAGATAAAAGTAAACCCTTGTAATTGTTGGTTTAATAGGTCTATTCTTCTCTAACCACATAGGAATATCCTACCCCTCTTGTATAGCCACGTGAATATTTTATAGTTTCTCCTTGAAAATATTAGGTTGGGGTTTAAAAGTTTCAAGGGAATCCTTCAACATACCATCTTTAACTATACAATCCTTCCAACTTGATTCATGATCCACCATTATGTAGACATATTTAAATCTATTCATGTACTTTTGATTAAATTACTTCCTTGCTATGACTAGGTCTTCATAGGTCTCTAGGGTTTTGAGTCCTATAATTGATTGAGAGAACATATTTGTATTTACTTCTTTAGTCATCCAAATTAGATTTTCTTTTAGAATTTGTAGACCTCCTAAGACATTTTTACAGATTGTTTCCATTGGGATTTATGATACATTGTTGTAATAAATCCTTGATATTTGTCCCACTATAAAACTTATGGATGATAAGGAATGCCCACGGATTTGAGGGGCTCAAAGTCAATCTCCAAGCAATCATTGTAGCTAAATTTACATCCATTTTCTCAAATTGACTTATCCCTAAACCTCTAGCTTATTTGGGATTGACTATCTTTGACCATTTGACTAAACAATATTTCTTACTATTATTTTTATTTCCTGGCCACAAGAATTCTTTGATTTGTTTTTTAATATCCAAAATAGTCACCTTTGGCACCAAGAGTAATGTCATCCAATAGATTGTAATTGTAGATAAAATTGATTTTATTAAGATTAACTTACCAACTAAGTTAAGGAGATGATTTTCCCAACTACTCATTACTCTACTAACTTTTTCTACTTAGAACTTCCAGTCATTAATTTTACATCTTGCCACTTTGATTGGTATTCCTAGATAATTCATTGATTTGATGTCTGAATTATCTTAAAAATTGAAGAATTATATAGATGTTTCTTTTGATATTTGTTGATACATTGATGAAGTGTATGGAGTTGTTATCCTTGTTTATCTTACTACTCAAGGTTGTTGTGAAGTCCCTCATAATATTCTAGATTGTCTTGGTTGTTTAAATGCTATCCCGTCCCATTAGAAGAGTATCATCAATAATATATGGGTTGTAGGTTTGATATTGGTTGAGGCCTTGATACCCTAAAAACCTAGTTATTTTAAGGATACTTGAATTACTTTGTGTAAACCCTCTAACACAATGGTGAACAAGAAGGGAGAAAGAGCGTAGCCTTGTCTAGTGCCCCTGGATGTTTGAAATAAGCTGGTGGGTCCACCATTGATAATCATTGTTGTTTTTGGTTTTTCAATGTAGCTATGGGTCCATTTAATCCATCCTTCATTAAAATTCATTTGCTTCAAGATTTTATGTATGAATCTCTTGCCCAACTTGTCATAAACACTAGATAGATATACCTTGGTGACCATTAATTTTTATTTATTTGTAACTATTGAATGAATAGATCCTTGGGATATGACAATATTGTATTTTATGTGTCTCCCTAGTATGAAGCCCTCTTGTTCCACAAATATTATATCATTAATACATTTTTGAGTCCATTCACCATTAATTTGAATATTATCTTGTATCATGTATTACATAAAGATATAGTTCTGAATCTATCAAAAGAAACAACATTTTGATTTTTTGGGATAAGAGTTAAAAAATACACATTTATGGCTCCTAAATTGCTCCATTAGTTCTTGACTCTTTAACCATACCCACCAAATATTTCTTTATTACATCCCAGCATGCCTGGTATAATTTGACCTAAAAACTATCTAGATCTGGAGCTTTTACTTGTTCCTCTTAATTATTATCTATTTATTAATTCAAGAGTATTTTAAAGTGGTTAACTACCTTAGTATTGATTTGATCTTGATATTTGATTATTTCTCCTTCTTCATTTTTAATTTTAGTAATTTGATTAAATCCTCTTCTTTGGTTTACTACTTTGTGAAAGAAATTTGTATTTGAATCCCTTTTGCAACCATAATATTCTTAACTTTAACCTCAAAACTTGCTCTTCTCTCTCTTATTTATTATCTATTACTCTACCATTTTTCTTCATCTTTAAATAGATCATCATCCCAACCCTCTTGAAGATCTTTTTATTCAATCTGAGCTAGATTCTTTCTTGTTGTTATTAATTGAGTTTGTTGTTTATATTTGATCTCCTTCATCCTTAACTTTAAACCTTTCTTGAAATTTAGTATTTTTTATGGAATTGACACATTAGCGTACCAGAAGAAAGAGTTTCATTGTCCCAACAATATTTAACCTTGGATAGGAAATCCTCATGTTCTATCCAAAGAGGTTGAAACTTAAAGCGTGCACTTGAGAATTTTAAAATAAAGTGACATTCGACAATGACCAGCCAATGGTCAAAAATGGTACTTGAGAGAACCCTTGTTTTGACCATCAAAGAATCAAATATTAAAATCTTGGAGATTAAGAACCGATCTAATATTTCTACAATCATTGCCCTCACTTTTCTTATGTTATTCCATGTGAACCAACCCTCATTTGAAAGGATATCAACTAAATTAGATTGATGTATCTCCCTATATATTTTTGGATAAATTGATTCATTTTTATTGAAGTATCCTATTTTTTTCTCCTAGCTACTCAAAATAGTATTAAAATCTCCTCCCAATATGATATGTTGATTATTTATGTTGTTTGTTAAGTTCCAAAATTGTTACCACATTTCTAATTTTATTGAGGCATCGTTGGGTCCATAGATGTTGATTACATTAAATAAGACCTTCAGGAAAGATTCAAGGAAAGTTAAACATAGCCAATTTTTGCTTGTACTTCAAGTTCTAGAGACTTGTATTTCCACAATATGGCTAAGCCACCATATTGGGCATTGAAACTAATTGCTTCTAGATAATTTTTCCAAATGTAGTCATTTACTTGAGAAATATCCTCCTCACTCAAATTTATTTCGTGAATTAATATTATGCTTGTTTTTTAAGTTTCTACCTCAAGGCGTTTCTTTTTTTATGGGAACCAAGAGCCTTAAAATTCCATGTTATACATTTTATTTGAGGGTTTTTCCTGAAACTAGCCTTAAGAATCCTTGAATCCTCAAGAGTGTGTTGGGTACCCTCCACTATAGCATATTTAGCTTATTTATCTCTCATTGTTCTATTTTATGGCATACCTGCACTTTTAGGAGATCCTCTTGCATCCATGCCATATTGTTTTTTTGTGCTTGTTTGGGTTTTTACATCATCTCCTTAGGATAGATTTTGTTGTTTTGGAGGCATATTTACAAAGGCAATAATATCTACCAGATTATTTTTAAAATGAGTTACAATCAAAGTAGCATTACTCAAATTTGGATCATTAGTAGCTATCTATTTCCTAGGAATTGGTACATTTGCCCAACAAGTCTCGATTCCTATGTTTGTTTGTAGGCCCCCCTTGTTCATCTACTACTGGTTCTTTGGTGTATCATTGATATGCTTTTCCTTCCATTCTATTAATTTTTTTCCTATGTTTTTATTCAAGGGTCCCTCTATTGTAGTTTTAATTTCAATGACTTTTTAAAGAATCTCAAATCGTTGTTGATTGAGGTGCTTGCCCCTAAGTTGCCTTGTTGAGAGACTTAAGGTTTTTGATCATCTATTTTTGGTCCCTTTCTTCTTTTAAATTATTGGTAGCCATCATTGGTGGTATTATTAGGATTATCTATTCTTGGATCCTTTGGACAATATCAAGCAAAATGGTCATACTTATGGTAACATGCACATCTAAATGGTAATGACACATAGTCCTGTTTCTACTCTAAATAGAGAGAGTCTACCTTTAGAGAAATAGATTTTGGAAGTCGAATCTTAATGTCCACCATCACATAGATTTTTGTTACTGTTGAATTGACTCCATTATCTTATGCTTCTATCATAAACTTACCTAGTCTATTCCCAATGGTTTCCAAGGCTGATTGCTTTCTCAAGAAGCGGGAAAGAAAAGGTAACCTTACCCAAACAAGAACTTTAGAATTTTTTTCCATAGGACTGAAGTGCAAGTGCCATGGTAAAAGGTAAATCCCACTCTTACTCATAAAATATGGTCCCTATGAGAACACCTTCTCCCTTTCACTTGTAAATTTGAATACCGCTATGAAGAACCCTCAACCTTCTAATGATAGTTCTATTTTACCTTCAACTTGCAGACCCTAGTTGAAGTCTATCCAAGATTTCAATGCAGATTCTTTAAGCCAAATTCCATAGAAACATCCAATGAGTGCAACATTATCTAGATTATGGATCTCCTCGCTCACATCCTAAAATTTGATTTCGATATTTGAATTATCATCAAGTTTATTTATAAAGCCAAACATATTTTGTTTAGGTTTCTTACCCCTTTCTTGGAGTGAATGGGTAGTTTGATTTACCATGGATCCATTGGAAGCATAATAAATTTGGGGGAAAAGGGCTCACCCCTGTAGCCTCCATAATATTGGCAACCCTTGCTAGGGTTTACCAGTGCTCCGCAAGGTTCAAAATCACAAGGTCTTTCTTTCCAACAAAAAAGAAAAGGCTTAGTACACTACTTTTATGAAAGGTTACACATGAGGTTCAAATAGGATTTCAACATGTTATAATTCTCCCTATTGCTCCTTTAGAATCCACAACCTCTCATTCACATCTTGCCCATATTACTTTCATAGTTTTGAAAACATCTTTCTTTGTCATTTGAGTTTTATAAATACAAAGAATATCATGCTTATTACTTAAATAAAGGTCCCTGATACACCTCTACTTTGAGGGGGAATTATCATCCCTTATATTCCATGATATGGTAATCATGTCTCATTAGGGGCTACTAGCCTTGCCTACGAATTACCAATATCATTTTGTTGTTTGGTAAAGAGAATTTCAACCAACTTAGTTTGTGTTCCTTTCTCTATATTTGCTCTTGCTTCCTTAGATATCACTTAATAATTTAAGGGTTTTCTCCTTTTTGCCTTTCCTGTATCTGTATCAAGAGTAGGTCTTATTATTCTTTTCTTCAATATTCTTTTACACCTTTATTTTTTCATTAGATTTATCCTTTCCTAGCTCTACTACTAAAGCTTTTGACTTGTCTTGCTTTTTTTTTTTTGGTATTTTCTTATTAATGGTAGAAGTATTAACATCTAACACTGCATTTTCTCTATCAATTTTCTTCTCTTGAATGTATATGGTACTTCAAAAGAGTATTTAAAATTTGATGAGACACATTCCTTAAGTTCATCGAGAATGTTCATCCTTAAATTCAAATCATATTGAATAGACAATTTCCTATTAATATATTTTGAACATGTTGTACTATGCACTTAATATAACCAATTTAATAAAATAAATGATAATCCTAATTATTTATAAATAAGCTTAAGATTATTTTATAAATAAAATTTTAAAACATAATTTCACCTTTTCTCTGTTATCTGCATCTTAATGTATTTATTGCCCTTCCAACCTTATGCAAAAATCGAGCAGGATCGTGTCTCTAAAAAAAAGTTGAATATAAATCCTCCTTTATGCCCTACTAGGTGATGAGCTAGTATTGGCTTTTGGATGGTTGTTTTGGTTTAAGTTTTGTTTCTTTTGGTATTGGAAGCTAGCCTTTGTTTAATTTTCCTTATATTTCTCTACCTCATTTAATGTAAAAGTTTTGAGACTTTCAAAACCTTATTTTCTCACCATTAATAAAAAAAATCAATAAAATAAAAAATAACATTATTTTTATAATAATTTTAAAAATATTTTTATAAACATATTTTTAATATATAATCAAATCCTATTTAAAAATAATATATTTAAAAATATCATTATCTAAACACGTTAAACAAAAATAATTAAATAAATTTCAAATCATATAAATAAAAAATTAAATGTGCAGGCACCATAACATATTACATAATATTAACATTATAATTATTTTTATTTTTATTTTTTATTTTTTTAACCTCAACCTTTCAAACGTAGAGAGGTCACGCGTATTTACCCAGTTGCAAGTTGGGTTGCAGCTTGCATCCCACGCACAAAAACTCTTAAATTTTATTTTTTATTAATACTTTATTTATTTATTTATATATATATATATATATAATTTTTTTTATTTATTTTTTATTTATTTATCATACGATTAAATTAGAGTCTCAAGGTCTTATTATTATAATGAAGTGATATCCTTACTAGGTAAACCTCAAAAACTCTTAACTGCACAATCAATATTTTTTAAATTAATTATATATAAAAAATAATAATTTTAAAAATAAATTATACAAAATTAATACTAATTTTATTAAATAATATTATAACTTTAAAATTTAAAATTAAACTTTAAGACTTAAAAATAGGATTATACACAATATTTATTATTTAATTTAATTTTAAATTAATATTTAATTTTAAATTAAATGTTGATTAATATTATTTAATTTCTATGACTGATTTAAAAAAATAATAATTAGTGTGACTTTCGGTTTCTAAAATGATGGCAACCCTTCATTATTCTTTCATGTACCCTCCTTGAAACATGCACTTTAATATCCCGTTCTCATTATTCTCTGTCTCATCCATCTCTCTCGCTTTATATAATAGGAGATTGCCATGTAGTTGACATAAGACATCTTAGGTTATTGTTTGCCTATTATGGTTCTTATTTCGGGAGGTAAGTTTTTATTTTCTTAATAAAGTGTAAAGTGTGTTGGTTGTTGTATTATGCATTACAGTGTATGTCAAACGGTGACATAGAGTCTGAATTTATCTCATCAAGCAGAATATGCTGGCATTGCTGGTCAGTTTAATAATACCTATGCTTCTTTGGCTTTCGACGAGGAGAGCACCTGGTCTCCCAAAGATGCCCTAACCAACACTACATCCATTGCCATGGCTCACTATGATAATAACAATAGTGGCTCTCAACCAGATGAGAGATCAGTTGGTATGACACTTAACGGACATAGAATTTCCAATGGAGATCGTTGCAGCTCAGAAAGCAGTTGAGTTTGTTCTACTTCTTCTAAATTTGGAAGCCTGGCTAATCATCATCATGCTGTAGACTGGTCACTGCCAAAGATAGAGGATGCAAATGTGAAGGCCAAGGATGATCATCAAGCCCTAGATTATGGTGTAATTACTCTGTGCTCTCCCACTCCATATAGAGTTTGTATTGATTGCAAGACCACCAAGACTCCCCTCTGAAGAAGCAGCCCACATGGCTCCAAGGTAAATTGAAAAGCAAAGTTTTTATATGCTTGTCCTTCTATTATTGGTTGGATGTTTGAATGATATCTTGAAATTCAATTGGCTTAGGTTCATATCAATTGAAAGTATCAAGTAGGGTTCTCCAAAAATCTTTGGAAATATTGAAAGTAAATAGCAAATGATTAATCTTTTCATTATCCTTCTCGTAAATAAAACATCTATCTAGGCCTTGCACACCCCTTTTCTTTCTATTTTTTGTTGTTAAAATAGAGCCATGTGCTACCCCCAACAAAAGACCTTAATTTTAGGGGTTGATAAATCCTTCCAAATGAAATCCCATTCACATTGTTTATTAATATTTACTGCATTTTTATTCAAAATATAAGAGTAAGCCCTCTTAATTGTTGGTTCATTAGGTATGTTCTTCTCTAACCACATAGGATAAGAGTAAACCCTCTTAATTGTTGGTTCATTAGGTATGTTCTTCTCTAACCACATAGGAATATATTACCCCTATTGGATAGCCACTTGAATGTTTTGTAGTTGCTCCTTGAAAAGATTAGGTTGGGGTTTAAAATTGTCAAGGCAATCCTTCAACAAACCCTCTTTAACTATACAATCCTTCCAACTTGATTCATGATCCACCATTATGTAGACATATTTAACTCTACTTAGATCCTTCTGATTACAATACTCCATTGGTATGGCTAGGTCTTCATAGGTATCCAAGGGTTTGAGTCCTATAATTGATTGAGACAACATGTCTATAATTACTTCTTTAACCACCAAAGTTAGATTTTCTTGTAGGATTTGTAGACCTAAGATATTTTTCCAGATTATTTTTCCATTGGGATTTAGGATACATTGTTGTAATAAATCCTTGATATTTGTCCCACTATAATACTTATGGGTCATAAGGGATGCCTCTTTAACTATACAATCATTCCAACTTGATTTATGATCCACCATCATGTAGACATATTTAACTCTATTTAGATCCTTTTGATTACAATACTCCCTTGGTATGGCTAGGTCTTCATAGGTATACAAGGGTTTGAGTCCTATAATTTATTGAAATAACATGTCTATAATTATTTATTTAACCACCAAAGTTAGATTTTCTTGTAGGATTTGTAGACCTAAGATATTTTTCTAGATTGTTTTTCCATTGGTATTTAGGATACATTGTTGTAATAAATCCTTGATATTTGTCCCACCATAATACTTATGGATGATAAGGGATGCCCATGGAGCTGAGGGGCTCGAAATAAATATCAAAGCAATCTTTGTAGCTAAAGTTAGACCCATCTTCTCAACTTGCCTTAACCCTAAACCTCTAGCTGATTTGGGATTGACTATCTTTGACCATTTGACTAAATGATATTTTTACTGTTATTTTTATTGTCCGGCCACAAGAATGCACTGATTTATTTTTCAATCTCCAAACTTATCACATTTGGCACCAAGAGTAATGTCATCCAACATATTGGAATTATAGATAAAATTGATTTGATTAAGATTAACTTACCAACTAAGTTAAGGAATTGATTTTACCAACTGCTCATTGCTCTCCTAACTTTTTCTACTTGGCACTTCCAATCACTAATTTTGTGTCTGACCACTTTGATTGGAATTCCTAGATAATTCATTGATTTGATGTCTGAATTATCTTAAAATTGAAGAATTCTATAGATCTTTCTCTTGAGATTTATTGATACATTGATGAAGTGTATGGAGCTTTTATCCTTGTTTATCTTACTACACGAGGTTGTAGTGAATTCCCTCAAAATATCCCATATTGGCTTTGTTGTTTGAATGTTAGCCCATCCCATTAGAAGAGTGTCATCAATGAATAACATATGGGTTGTAGGTTTGACATTGGTTGAGGCCTTGATACCCTAAAAAGCTAGTTGTTTTAAGGATACTTGAATTTCTTTGCTCAAACCCTCCAACACAATAGTGAACAAGAAGGGATAAAGAGGGTAGCCTTGTCTAGTGCCCTTGGATGTTTGAAAGAAGCTTGTGGATCCACCATTGATCATCATTATTATTTTTGGTTTGTCAATGTAGCTATGGATCCATTTAATCCACCCTTCATTGAAATTCATCTACTTCAATATTTTATATATGAATCTCTTACCCAACCTTTCATAAGCACTAGATAGGTCTACCTTGGCGACCATTGCTTTTTATTTATTTATAACTATTGAATGAATAGATCCTTGGAATTTAATAATATTGTATTAAATGTGTCTCCCTAGTATGAAGCCCCCTTGTTCCACCAATATTATCTCATTAATTAATTTTTTGAGTCTATTCACAATTAATTTGGATATTATCTTGTATGATGTGCTACATAAATATATAGATTTGAATCTATCAAAAGAAACAACATTGTGTTTTTGGGGATAAGAGTTAAAAATACACATTGATGGCTCCTAAATTGCTCCATTAGTTCTCGACTCTTCAACCATACCCACCAAATATTTCTTAATTATATCCGAGCATGCCTAGTAGAAGTTGACCCAAAAATTATCTAGACCTGGAGCTTTTTCTTTTTCCTCTTTATTATTCTATATTTATTCATTCAAGAGAGTTTTAAAGTGTTTAACTACCTAAGTATTGATTTGATGTTGATATCTGATTATTTCTCCTTATTCATTTTTAATTTTAGTAATTTGATTAAATCCTCTTCTTTGGTTTACTGCTTTGTGAAAGAAATAGTCTTCTTGAATTTAACCTCAAAACTTGACCTTATCTCTCTTCTTCATTATTAATGACTCTCTACTATTGTTCTTCCTCTTTAAATAGATCATCTTCCCAAATCTCTTGAAGAGATTTTTATTCAATCTGAACTAGATTCTTTCTTATTTTTATTAATTGAGCTTGTTGTTGATCTTTGATCCTCTTCACCCATAACTTTAAACCTCTCTTGAAATTTAGTATTTTTTTGTGGAATTGATACATTATCGTACTAGAATAGATACTTTCATTGTCCCACCAATATTTAACATTGGAGAGAAAATCCTCATGTTCTATCCAAAGAGGTTGAAACTTAAAGCATGCATTTGAAACTTTTAAAATAAAGTGACATTCAAAAATAACTAGCCAATGGTTCGAAATGGTACTTGAGAGAACCCTTGTTTCGATCATCAAAGAATAAAATATTAAGCTCTTGGAGATTAAGATCCGATATAATATTTCTAGAATCATTGCCCTCGTTTTTCTTCTATTATTCCATGTGAACCAACCTTATTTTGGAAGGGTATCAATTAAATTAAATTGATGTATATCCCTATATATTTCTAGATGAACTAAATCATTTTTGTTGAAGTATCCCTTTTTTTTCTCATAGCTACTCAAAATAGTATTAAAATATCCTCCGAGGATGATATGTTGATTATTTATGTTGCTTTTTAAGTTCCAAACCTATTGCCACATCTCTAACTTTGACGAGGTGTCGTTGGGCCCATATATGTTGATTACATTAAATGACACGTTCTAAGAAGATTCATGGAAAATTAAACATAACCAATTGTTGCTTGTAATTCAACTTTTAGAGACTTGTCTTTCTACAATATGGTCAAACCATCATATTTGACATTGAAACTAATTGCTTCTAGATGATAATTTTTCCAAATGCAATCCTTTACTTGAGAAATATCCTCCTCACTCAACTTTATTTCTTGAATTAATATTATTCTTGGTTTTTAAGTTTCTATCTCAAGGCATTTCTTTTTTCATGGGAACCAAGACCCCTACAATTCCAAGTTATATGTTTCATTTGAGGGGGTTTTTTCCCAAACTAGCCTTAAGAATCATTGAATACTCAAGAGTTATTTGGGTACCCTCCACTATAGCATCTTTGGCTTATTTATCTCTCATTGTTCTATTTGATGGCATACATGCACTTTTAGAAGATCCTCCTGCATCCATGTCACATTGTTTGTTTGTGCTTGTTTGGGTTTTTACATCATATCCTTAGAATATATTTTGTTGTTTTGGAGGTATATTTATAGAGGCAATAATATCTACCAAATTATTTTTAAAATAATTTACAATCAAAGTAGCATTAGTCAAATCTCGATCATCAGTAGCCATCTCTTATTCAAGAATTGGTACATCTACCAAAAAAGTCTTGATTCCTACGTTTGTTGTAGGCCTCCCTTGTTCATCTACTATTTATTATTTGGTGTATCATTAATATGATTTTCCTTCCCTACTATTAAATTTTTTCCTATGTTATTATTCAAGGGTCCCTTTGTTGTAGTTTTTATTTCAATGACTTGTTAAAGAATCTCAAACTCTTTGTTGATTGAGGTGCTTGCCCCTAAGTTGGCTTGTTGATATCCTTGAAGTTTTTGATAATATAATTTCTATCCCTTTCTTATTTTAACTTTTTGGTAGCTATCATTGGTGGTATTCTTAGTATTCTTCGTTCTTGTATCATTTGGATAGTATCAAGCAAAATGGTTGTACTCATGGCAACATGCACATCTAAATGGTAATGAATCATAGTCCAATTTTTGTTTTAAATAGAGAGAGTTTACCTTTAGATAAATAGCTTTTCGAAGTTGAATCTTAATGCCCATCATCACATAGATTCTTGTTACTATTGAATTGACTCTATTATATTATGCTTCTATCATAAAATTGCCTAGCCTATTCCCAATGGTTTCCAAGATTGATTACTTTCTCAAGAAGCTAGGAAGAAAAGGTAACCTTACCCAAACAAGAACTTATTTAGAAACTTTCTATAGGAATGAAGTGTAAGTACCATGGTGAAAGGTAAAGCCCACTCCTACTCATAAAATAGGGTCCCTGTTAGAACACCTTCTCCTTATCACTTGTAAAGCTGAATACCGCTATGAAGAACCCTCAACCATCCAATATAGTTCTATTTTCCCTTAAATTGCAGACCCTAGTTGAATACTATCCAAGATTTAAATGCAAATTATTTAGACCACATTCCATATAAACTTCCAATGAGTGCAACATTCTCTAGATTATGGGTCTCCTTTCTCACCTCCTGCAAGTTGATTTTGATCTTTAAATTATCATCAAGTTTCTTTATAGAGCCAGAAGGATTTGGTTTAGGCCTCTTACCCCTTTCTTGGAGTGAATGGGTAGTTTGATTTACCATGAATCCATTGGAAGCACAATCAAATTGGGGGGCAAAGGACTCACTCTTGTAGCCTCCACCATCTCGCCAATCCTTGCTAAGGTTTCCTAGTGCTCCATAGGGTTCAAAATGACCATGTCATTCTTTCCAACCAAAAAGAAAAGGCTTAGTACATTATTTTTATGAATGGTTACACATGAGGTTCAAATAGAATTTCAACATGTTAGAATTCCCCCTATTGCTCCTATAGAATACACAACCTACCATTCACATCTTTCTCATATTACTTTCATAGTTTTGAAAACTACTTTCTTTGTCATTTGAGTTTTCTAAATACAAAGAATATCAAGCATATTACTTAAATAAATGCCCTTGATACACTTCTACTTTGAGGGGAAAATATCACCTCTTATATTCCATGAGATGGTAATCATGTCTCATTAGGGGACTGGCCCTGCCTACGAATTATCAATATCAGTTTATTGTTTCGTAAAGATAAGTTCAACCAACTTAGTTTTTGTTCCTTTCTCTATATTTTCTCTTGCTTCCTTAGATCTCGCTTAATAATTTAAGGGGTTTCTCTTTTTTACCTTACCTGTATCAAGAGTAGGTCTTATTATTATTTTCCTCAGTATTCTTTCACAACTTTCTTTTTCATTAGATTTATCCTCTCCTAGCTTTACTATGAAAGCATTTGACTTGTCTTGATTTTTTGTTTTTGGTATTTCCTTATTAATGGTAGAAGTATTAACATCTTATACTACATTTTATCTACCAATTTTCTTCTCTTGAATGATGCATGGTACTTCAAAAGAGTCTATAAAATATTATGACATATTTCTTAGGTTTATCGAGAATATTTCGTCCTTAAATTCAAATCATATTGAATAGAAAATTTCTTATTAATATATTTTGAACTTGTACTATGCGCTTAATATAACTAATTTAATATAATAAATAATAATCTTAATTATTTTATAAAAATATTAAAATTATTTTATAAAAATATTTTATAAAAATATTTTTAAAAATAATTTCACCCTTCCTTAGCGAGTTGGGAGTTTTGTTATCTGTTACTACCCTTCTAGTCTTATGCAAAAATCGATTGGGATCGTTGGTGTCTCTAAGTCAAAGTTGAATAAAAATTCTCTTTTATGTGGTGAGCTGGTCTTTGCTTTTGGATGGCTATTTTGGTTTAATTTTTATTTCTTTTGGTATTGAAAGCTGATCTGTGGTTAATTGACCTTATTTTTGTCTACCTCCTTTAATGTATGTCTATGAGACCTTTCAAAACCTTATGTTCTCACAGTTACTAAAAAAATCAATTAAATATATAATAACATTATTTTTATAATAATTTTAAAAATATTTTTAATACATAATCAAATTCTATTTAAAAATAATACACTTAAAAATTCAATTGATTATGCTGGTGTGGTCAGAGCTGGGCACAACTCTTAGGTGATTTTGATGGTGTAGAAGGTGTGGTCGGGGTCAGACATGACTCCCGAGTGATTTGGTAGATGGTTTATCAGACCAAGACGTTCCTCTAAAGATTTTTTTTTTTTAAATTCAAAAAAAACATTAAACACATTAAATAAGAATAATATTGAGTGACATTCAAATGTACAAACATCATAACATATTACATAATATTAACATTAAGAATAATTAAGTGACTTTGACTTTCAACTCATATAAATGAAAAATTAAATGCACAAATATTATAACATATTACATAATATTGACATTAAATCATAATAAAATTATTATTTTTTTCACACTCCTTAAACTTAAAAAAAAAAACAAAAAAATAATAAATAAATAAATAATAATATAATACAATCCTTAAAATTAAATCATAATAATATAATACAATTATGTAACATAACATTTCGTTATTATATATATTTTTTAAACCCTCAACCTTTTAAACGCAGAGAGGTCACGGGTATTTACCAAGTTGCATCGGAGGGGCAAAAATTCTCAAATTTTATTTTTTATTAATATTTTATAAATATATTTGTTAATTCTTGTCACATTATAATAAAGTGATAATTCTTGTCGGGTAAACCTCATGAAAGTTGATGCAAAAGCTCTTAACTACACATATGTTACAAAACAATGAATAATTTTTTAATTAATTATATAAAAGTTAAAAAAAAAATATTAAAACTTTAAAATTAAAGGTTGATTAATATAATCACTATATTCATTATTTAATCTTAATTTTTAATTTAAAATTAAAGGGTTGATTAATATGATCACTGATATTTAAAAGAAAAATTAATGTGACTGTAAGTTTCTAAAATGGCGGCTGTACGTTTTCTGAAACCTGCACTTTAATTTCCCGCTCTTTTTATTTTCCGAGTCATTCATCCTGTAATGAGTAATAAGTTATTATCCTGTAATTGACAGGAAATATCGTATCGTAGGTTATTGTTTATTTGTTATAGTTCTGGTTTGCGAAGGTAAGTTTTTATTTCCTTGCTATCTTTACCGAAATTTGATATTTCTTATTTATTTTTCTTTGTGGAATTTTGCAAATGCAAAGAATTTTTTTTAAGGATAATATTTTCATAGTTAATTCGCTGGTGTGAAGAACAGCGTTGGTGATAGTAAGCAATGAACTACGACCTATGGATAATCTTCTAAATCTTTATTATGAACCTTGGTATTGTTTAGAGTTGAAATAAATTTATTGAACTTTGTATTGTTTAGAGTTCAGAGAAAAATTTATCCGATTTTGACATTGTTCATTACAAATAGTTGTATTGTTAAAAAACTTTTGTGTTGGTTGTTGTATTATGGCAGGTCTGAATTCGTCTCACTTGAATAATACCTATACTTCTTTGGCTTCGGAGGAGGAGAGCACCTGGTCTCCCAAAGACGCCCTAACCAACACTACCTCCACTGCCATGGCTCACTCTAATAATAACTCTCAGCCAGATGAGAGATCAGTTGGTCTGACGCTTAACTTGGGCAGAGAATTTCCAGTGGAGACCGCTGCAGCTGCAGAAAGCAGTTGTGTTTTTTCTACTTCTTCTAAATTTGGAAGCCCCGCTAATCGTGACCATGCTCTGGACTGGTCGCCGCCAAAGATAGAGGAAGCAAATGTGAAGGCCAAGGATGATCATCAAGCCCTAGATTAGATTATGGTGTAATTACTCCGGGATCTCCCACTGCACCTAGAGGTTGTGTTGATTGCAAGACCACCAAGACTCCTCTCTGGAGAAGCGGCCCACATGGCCCCAAGGTAAATTGAAAAGCAAAGAAAAAAAACAATCTTATCCATAAAAAACGATTTCACATTTTTCTTTTTTTGGGGGTTTGTTATGCAATCTGCATGAGTTGAGTTAAGGTGTATTCTTCGTTGATGCAGTCGTTGTGCAACGCATGTGGAATACGGTACAGCAAGGCCAGATGGGCTCTTTCTGCTTTGGGGAGCGTGGATCACATGGCAATATATAATTCAAGCTTGCCCAAGCGGAAGCAGGTGGATCATGGAGAAGTAAGTAAGCGTGGACAAATTTGTGCACTGCAAAGAAGAGGAGCAGACTATCTGTTCCCTCGTGTAAGAAGAACATCAATGTCAAATTTAGTGCAAACCCTACGGTCTTTGCAGAGGATGAAAAAGAAGCGGCAGTGTTGCTGATGGCTCTCTCTCGTGGACTTTTGCATCTATGACATCACATTACATCACAGGATGTTTCTCTATTCTTAGTTTACTTTTGAATGAATGAAAGATTTTAATTACGTCCGCGAGACCCAAATATGTCTATGGGACCTCAAATATGGAAGTACAATTACTCAAATCATATCATATGATCTTTAATATCTTTGAGAAGTTCTTTCTCCTGCTGATTTGTGCTAGCAATTCTCCAACTTTTTTTATTTTCTTGTCTTCAAATAAATTTGTAATAAACTCGTTCTCAAGTGTTTCTTTGTATTTGTCACGGATATCCGAAAAACTCGGGCATTTATAGACGAAGTGTTCCTCTGTCTCTCTGCCCTCGTGCCTGCATAGAGTACATATCCTTTCTTCCCATTGTTCTTTGGGCGTTGTCCATCTCCTTGTTTCACATCTAAGCCTATGAGAGCTAGTCCTTATCCGAGCAATGAGTATTTTTTCCTTCCACTTGATTTCAGGTGCCTATATACGCTTTTTCCTTGTGGTCATACGTTGAGTTAAAATTTGCAATATAATATTGTCTTTTCCTCCTTGCATTTTTCCACATTCCACTTCTGAACTTTTCATTCACATAATTTTTAATGTCTTTGTTGACATTTGGGCATTCATATATGTTGATTTCCCAACGTTTCATCCATTTTTTATTTTGTTTCATCCACGTATTCTTTCGCCTATGTAACTCTTCGTCTCTAACTGCTCTAGGCCATCTATCATTTGTCATGTGATGTTGAACTTTGGTTCCTTTTGCAATTTACAATGTGATGTTGAACGTACGTGAAGACAGCATTTAGGGTGTATGTCACATTTTTAGCTTAAGCTCGCTGTGTGCAGAGGAACTAATATACCCCTCTAACGATTTCGTTAGAGTATGTTTCTAGTGGAGGTTATATTTAGGGTGTTGTTTTGTAATTATGCATTTTTATTTTAGTTTTTGTTTAGAAAGTTTTTGTAAAATGTCTCAAGATGCAATTATAATGTAAAATGTAAAGTATTTGTGCTTATAGCTTTTCATGTTAATTAACATTCATTTATTTATTGTTGGGAAAGGTTAATATTTGAGTGATGGTTATTTAATAAAGATTAATGATAGATAAATTGGATTGCTAAAGAATTAATAAATATAACGATTGTTATATTCCGTAGTTAATTTTAGACAAATTAGTTTTCTAAAAAATTAATAAAGACAATGATTACTATATTCCGTAATTAATTTTAAACAATTAAATTGCTGAAGAATTAATAAAGACAACAATTGCTATCCTCCGTAGTTAATTTGGTACGGTGCATTCTATAAACTGGGCTGCTGACGCATTAATAAGCACAACGATTTTGCCGAGCAAACAACGAGTCAGTTTAAAAGCAAATAAATAACAAGCATAAATAAATGCATAGCCACTTGTAACTTTTTTTTTTTAATATCACAATACTATTATGTTATAAGCATGGGATAGCTGTCCCATCATCAACACCACTTACAATTTTTTTACATCTATAATTTTATTCACATTACTTATAATTTTTTTTTATATTTACAATTTTATTTTATTATAATTATGAAACTGCGCACCCAACACCACCATAGCCACTTGTATTTAATAGGTGTATATTTTCTACCATGTATAAAATGGTTGTTTAATTTCTATAGTTATAGAGAAAATTAGATAATCCTTTCAACCATTGATTCCGTTTTTTCACACTATTACCATGTTCAATCTAACGATTGAATGAAACTGATGTTCATCCATTAAAATTTGTAGAGTGGAGTGTATTGTTTATGATTTAGTATTTCTTTTGTTTTGTTTTGTTTTGACCTTCAAGTGTATAAGCTTTTTGATTTAAAACCTTTTGATTTAGTAGGTGTGTCATATTAAAACTTGACAAAGAACCAAGCTTTAGCTATTTTATTTTATTTTAATTTTGGTTCAATGTTATTTTTACTCACTCAAGCTTTGAGATAGCTTCAGATGCTTAGATTTGTTGTCGAAAAGATAGTGCAAATGGTTTTGTTTACATCTTATTTTGTTATTGATATTGAACAAGGTATTTTTGGCTATATTACCTTTTAACACAATCTCTCTTACTAAAAATTTACTTATTAACATCCTTTCTTCTTCTAAAAGCAAAGCAACCAAAGATTGACTTTATTTTTAAAGTCGTCCATCAAAAGTTAATATGATTTTTAATTAATTTAATATTTTTTTTTTTTACTTTTGATTCATTTGAGAAAATGTTTTCCCAAAAATATGTAATTTGATTTTTAATTAATTTAATTTATTTTTTTCAATAAGTAGTTACTAGTGTTTTTATGAGGGGTTAGGTCCCCTCATACTAATGGGGTTTAAACCTTGAACCTCCCAAAGAGAGGTCAAAGCCCTTACCACTACAACAAATTTACAAATTAAAAAATAATTTATTAATATGCTTACTAAGTCCATATTCGCTGACTATGATAGATTGACTTATCCTAGTAATTGTTCTAAAAAGTAAGCACATAACATAACAAAATAGAAAAGAATGCTTTTTTAAGCTAAAAAATTTCATCAACTAATGCTTTTGGAAAATTTTGATTGGTAGCTTTCAATTTTGTAGTAGATTTTAATTTTGGAAAGGTAGAGATGTAATCTGATTTCCTAATCTTTTTTATTTACGAATTTTTACTTTTATTTATTTTTATATTTTTTACTAGATTTTATTTATTTATTTATTTTTTCATTTCAGCTTGTGATAGATTGAATTATTGTATTAATTGTTTATAACACAATAAAATAAAAAAAGTAGACCAAAGACAATCATTTAAAAAAATCCCATCAATGAATGTTATTCTAAAATTTTGATTAGTAGCTTCAACAAATGTTCTTCTAAACTTCTGATTGCTAGATTTCAATCTTGAAAAAGCAAGATCTGATTTTCAACTAATTTAATTTATTATTATTATTTTTTATCAGATTTTTTTTATTAGGGAAATTTTTTAACCAATGCTACTTGTGATAGATTGACATTGTATAAATTGTTTGAAAAAGTTAGCACATAACAAAACAAGCAATAACAAAGGCAATTGGAAGTTAGAAAATAATTAATTCTATCTATTGAATAATATATACCAATAGTTGAACTATCAATAATTATAATATAAAAGAATAACTTGTAAAGTTATTATTATTATTATTATAATTAATTTCTAATTAATTCTATTGACTAAATAATATATCACTAAATAGATTAGATTAGGTTCTAGGGAGTATAGACAAGAATAATTAGAATTTGAATAATATGTAGGTAGATTAAGTTGTACAAAGAATAACTTTTAAGTTATTATTTATCATTGTTATAAATAATTTATAATAAATTCTATTGATTGAATAATATATCAATAGTTAGATTGGGATGTAGGGAGTATAAGCAAAGAATAATTGAAAGTTGAATAATATATCACTAGTTAGATTAGGTTGTACACAAAATAGATTAGGTTGTAGGAAGTATAGAAAATAATAACTTGTAAGTTATTATTATCATTATTATAATTAATTTTATTGATTCAATAATATATCAATAGTTAGACTAGGTTGTAGGGAGTATAGACAAGAATAATTAAAAGTTGAATAATATATAGTTAGATTAAGTTCTACACAAAATATTAGGTTATTATAATTAATTTATAATAAATTCTATTGATTGAATAATAGGTTCTACACAAAAGAATAACTTGTAAGTTATTCTTATCATTATTATAATTAATTTTATCTATTGAATACTATATCAATAGTAAAATTAGGTTGTAGGAAGTATAAACAAGAATAATTGGAATTTCATAATTAATTTTACTAGTCGAATAATATATCAATAGTTAGATTAGGTTGTACAAAGTATAGACAAGAATAATTGAAAGTTAGAAAATAAAAGAATATCTTATAAGTTATTATTATCATTATTCATAATTAATTTTATCATTGGAATACTATATCAATTGTTAGATTAGATATCCAAATTTCAAACTTCATTTAGTATGAGGGGACTGTGACCCCTTATAAAAACTTGTACAACTTTTTGAAAACAATAAACTTGTCTAAACTTACTCAAAAAAATAGTTAGATTAGATAGATTAGATTGTAAGAAGTATTCAAAGTTGGAATTAGATAGTAAGGATGATAAAATAATTTATCCATTGTTCATATATGGTTAGATTAGATAAATTAGATTAATTTATCCATTTCATCATAGTTAGATTAGATTAATTATTAATTTATCCATTGTTCATCATAGTTAGATTAGATTAATTTATCCATTGTTAATCATAGTTAGACTAGATAGATTAGATTGAAGGAAGTGTCTAAAGTTTGACTTAGATAGTATGAATGATAAAATAATTTATCCATTGTTCATCTATAGTTAGATTAAATACATTATATTAATTTATCCATTGTTCATCATAGTTAGATGTACGAAGTATCCAAAGTTAGAATTAGATAGTACAGATGATAAAAATAATTTATCCATTGTTCATCTATAGTTATAGATAGATTAGATTAATTTATTCATTGTTCATCATAGTTATATTAGATAGAGTAGATTTTATGGAGCATCCAAAGTTGGAATTATATTATATTAGATGGATAATATTAATTTATCCATTGTTCATCATAGTTAGATTATATAGATTAGATTGTATGGAGCATCCAAATTTAGAATTAGGTTATACAAAGTAAATTAGATTGTATGGAGCATTCAAATTAGAATTAAATTATATGAAATGAATTAAATTATATAAAATTTAATGAGAGTTGGGATTTAATTGTATGGAATGCAGCCATTTTCATACTTTTAAAAATCAACAATTCAATAAGTAAACTGGAGACCCCAATTTTGGATAATTTGTGATTTGTTGGCCACTATTCACCTTAATGAGATCAACAAATCTAATGTATCTCTTTAGTGATTTTATTTTTATTATTTCTATTTTTTAAACCTAAGATTAAAACTCAAATTCCTCAATTTTGAAGAAAATGCTATAGAATGTTTAGATTTTATCTATTTCTTGTAACTTTCTTATCTACGTTTAGTGTCTTCTTTCGTTTAGTGTCTTTATTTTACTTTTAGAGTAAAAATAAGTTAAATACTTTAATTTTAGGTTTAAATAAATTATAAAAATTAAAAACATATCTTCATTCGTTAAGGATTTTGTTTGTAAGTGTTCAATTCTCTGCTAAAAAGGTGAATCTAATTTTACCTATATCTTCCTTTGTTAAGGATTTTGTTTGCAAGTGTTCAATTCTCTGCTAAAAAGGTGAATTTAATTTTACCTATATCTTCCTTTGTTTAGGATTTTGTTTGTAAGTGTTCAATTCTCACCCATATAGGTGAATCCAATTTTACCTATAAGTGGTTAGACAAATTTGTTAACCATACCCTGAATTTAAAGTACAAATGGGTTAGAAGTTTATGATTTTAGTTTTAAGTAAAATATAAAAATAAAAACATGTCTTCTTTTATTAAGGATTTTGTTTTTAAATGTTCAGTTATTCTTAGCTTAAAAAGGTCAATTCAATTTTACCGCATAAATGGTTAGAAAAATTTAAACAATATTTTAAAATTAAATAAATATTTTGTAATTTTTGGTAAGTATTTTGTAATTTGATAGTTTATATTTTTTCAATGGAAAAATATAAAATAACTTATGTTGTATTTGGTTGATTTTGAGGATACAAAATAACTTATAAAAAATCAACAGAAAGTGAAAACATCCAGTATACAAAATCCCTTCAGCAAGGTCCTAGGTTCTTATCAGACAGGGGTAAACCCCAACGGCTAGATGACGTAGATACAAAAACCAACAAAAAGGTAAAAAAACCACTTGAATACTAACATACCAAACACACTACCATCAAGCATCTATCTCCGTAAGAGGGTCCCGCATCTCAGTTCTAGTTGTCTCCCTTCTTCGCATAGTGGGACAAAATTTTTGAGGCTTCATCTAGATACTTGATCAAGGTGCGAATGGTGGATGCCACCAACTCCAGCAGCATCTGGGAGCTCTAGTCCTCCCTGTCGCGTACAAAGTCATAAATGACATGGTTGGAGGATGAGGAAGGCTCCACCATCATTTTATTGATTTTAACCGAAGATCTACCCATCGGGGTTGAATTTGGAGATGCTACTCGCCTCTTCGATCTCACACTCTTTATAGGGGAACCTTTGGGATGATCCCCTGTAGCCATAGGGTCTCCAGGGGAACCAGGGTGACTGGGTGATGGAGGAGCCTCCTCAAGGGGGCTGACAGACATTGGCTTAATATTCTAGACTAGAGGTCTATTGGCCACAACATGCCTGTAAATAACCGCTAACAACCCTTGGTGCATCGACTTACCTCCTAATTTTTGACACTTCTCTAGGGTAAGGGACAGGGAGTATAAAAAATAGTCAAGGACACAAACCGGTTTACCATCTTAGAGATGATTAATAAAAGCTAGATGGAAGCTACGCAATGGTTTATCTTGGTCATCACAGGTAACAAATTACATGATAGGGACAATGGCTACATTCCAAGGGGGTGAGAGGGACACCACATGTGGGGTAGACTTGTCCCATACTAAAGACTTCCCTTTGTCAGTGAATTGGTCTATATCTTCCTCCCAATTATGCCTATCGTATTTGATAAAACTTCTAAGCAAAGAGAAACCAATAATCTCTATGAGCAACTCCATTGTGGCCTTGAAATAAACCCCTTAGACTGCCACTTCTCCTTGGTTTTAGGTGGAAATTAAATCCCTGGTAATGTTATCATTGGGTCCAAAGAATTTTGATAGGAATGGGGTAAACCCCTTGGCATCCATAAAGACTTTGGCAATAGGATCGAGAATAATCTGTGCAGGCTCAAAAAAATATATACTATGAGGGGGAGGAGGGTGGAAACAAGGCAGTTAGCAGGGCCAAAGCGAGGACAAAAGGGCTGAGGTAGAAGTACTAGAAGGAAAGTAGGTGAACAAACTAGGATCGGGGTTGGTTAAATGGATGTGGAGGGGATTGATACAATAATCATCAAAGGGAGTGGATTGGATGAGAAAGCAATGGGAACCTTGGTGGAAAATAGATGAGAATAAAAAATCATTCCCAACCAAGGGTAGATCATTCTCATCCGGTGTAAGATACGAAAGGGCGTAAGTCACACATATTTCCAAGGAAATTTCTAGAAGCATAACTACCACGGGGAAGGGTGGTTGCTAAAAAAATCTCACGGTGCCTTGGGGAGGGAGTAGGGATTGGGAAGGGGTGCCATGAATGGTGGGACAAGAGCTAAAAGGTCTATCTGACCTATAGAAATTCACCATGCACCAAGGGGAGTGCTTACCAATAAAGACTTTGGAAACATCTTGGGGTGCCCTCATGTCTAGGATCTTGTAATCAGCATAGAGCTTTAATTTTGCTAGGTTGAAAGTGAGTTTTCCCCATGATTTGCCATTCCAGTACGTGATTTCATTAGAAATATTGGTCCACACATGGTAGAAACCTGCAACTTGGGGCTAAATTCTAACCAGATCATCCATGGTGGAAATAAACCCTACGATCACCATTGGTTTATGAATAAGCTCTGTGGGACCTAACATCTTGATCTTTGCTTCTCTCTTGACTTGCCACCTCAAAAATTTCCTTGGGAAAGTTCTCTCTCCACACTCTAAGGCTTGTTGATGTGGCTACTAGGTTGGCCATGGAATCAACTAGTTGGTTGGCTTCCCTGAAAGTGTGGCGGATGGACGACTGAGGGAGGTTGTGAAATATTTTCCTGGACTCCTGAATGGCATTGAATATTTTCCATGCTGGAGTCTTATTGTTGACTATGTAATTGATAATGTTCAGGGAGTCTCCCTCAATGATGGCTTTTTTGGGATCCTCCTGGAGCAGGATAAGACCTCACCACAAAGCCATGGCTTCCATGAAATTATTGGTCTGAATCCCTAGGAATTCTGCATAATCTAGGATTATGGTTCATTCATGATCTCGGATGACCCCTTCTGCTCCTGCAAGCCTCGGGTTTCCTTTGGATACTCCATAAAATTTTAGCTTGATCCATCCTTCCAGGGGTGATATCCATCTGATATTGGCTCTAGGGTTGGGCCTTTGCTAAGATTTAGGGACTTCTTCTGGGATACCCAGGGATTTGAGAGGGGCTTGCTCACTCACCTAGGGAGGGTAGAGGAGGATGGGCAAAGCCAGATGTTTTTGATGGCATAAGCAATGTCTTTACCATCTATAGCTATGGGGTACCTAGGGGAGAACGAGAATGCTCTTCTATTGTACTCTAACCATATTTTTCAAATCATATGGTGGAGGTAGAGGAACCACAAGGTGTAGATCTTAGGATACCAAAAAGTGTTCAGCCACTGAGAGAATAGGTCAATAATAGAATTGTACTGGATCCACTAAATGTGAAAGGTTTTGAGGAGGTGACCAAAGGCTCCAAAAGAGAAAGCATAGTTGGTGAACAGGTGGTTAGTGGATTCCCAATTGGACAGGAAAAGGTAGCACTTATTTGGGATCATAAAACCTCTTTTATCCAGGTTCTTGATCATGAGGATATTGTTTTAAATGGCAATACAAGAGAAGAAACTAATTTTGAGGATGAGTTTCTTCCTTTAGATAAGGTTGAAAGGAATATTGGTTGCCTGTGTCATCTCTTGGAAGGAGTAGGTAGACTTGATAGAGAAAGACCCATCATCAGTTCCTTGCCATATGGGCCTATCCTCTGCCTCTCTTGTTGGGATGGTGACTGCATTGAGTATGCTGGAGAGGTTGGCCACTTGGCGGGGGAACCTGTCCTCATCAATGGGCCTCCACATGGGCTTACCATTGTGCCTGGTAAAAAAATTTGCAACCTTGCTTCCCCTACTCGCATCAAGGGATGGTTTAAGGATCCTCAACTCTGTTAGAGTAGGTTGTTTACCTTGGCTCATGTTCACCTAGGTAATTTATTTTCCTTTTATTTACTTATTCCATGTATCTCCCCACCCACTTATGTGTGGATATTTCATTTATCTTATTTAGATATTATGAGATGTTACATATTTATTTCTTAGATATTATGGGGATATTTCTAGGTTTGACTATTCTTAGGAGTTATGGAGATATTTTTAGGTATATTTGGAGGGTTGATATTCTTTCTCCCCATAGCGGTTATAGATCTATGGACCATATCACTTATTCCTTTTGTATGGTGGATATTTATCCTTAGCTTGATCCTATCACTATGGTTGATCATCATTGCCTATATAAGTAAGGCACCTTCATTGTACTCATAGAGGAAGTTCATTAGTCATGTATAATATATGATATTGTTGTTCATTGTTTTACATATCTATTTGTAAGCTTATGCTATCAATTTCCTTTCAAATTCTTATTTTGGTTGAATGTAGTGTTATGTTAATACTTGATATCCTTACATCTTGGAATGATTTGATTATCATTCCTTTCATGGCATCAGAGCAATAGGTGTTACCATCATCCATTTGTGAGTGTTGTGCAGTTGTTTCTCTTGGAGGTTTAAAGATTGTTGTGGAATCTTTAGTTTTTGTGATCATGTCCTTGGTGGAGTTTTTGGCCATTTTGTGTCTCTCCTTCCATTTTCATATCATCACCAGCATCCTAAAATATCTTCTACCCATACTACAATATCCTCATTCCCTTGGATCTATCCTAAAGCATTTTTTTGGCAGGGTCACCAACCTAGCCCATTTTTATATTTTGCATTTATCTCCTAATAGATATGAAATTTTTATATGAAATTTTTTTAACGTTTGTATATGCATTCATATGAGTTGTACCCAAAATTTTATCTCATTTGGATAAGTATTCTTCAATATATCTTGATTTTACGAAAACCTGCACTTTTTTAGTATTCTGCATACATCTTCATAAAAAACTTCACATTTTTTACAAATATTTTTACAAAATTTGTAAAATCATATAATAAACCTTACCATAAAATTTCAGAGCATTTGGAGTTGTATTCAGACTGTTACAATGATTTTACTAGTTTTAGTAAAATCATTCTTTCGGGAGAAATATTGGGAGTTGCTCAGCCAATTTTTTTCTAGGCTTGTAAAATTATTTCTTTGATGTCTATAAAATTTCAGATTTTTAGATCTATATTTAGACATTTATAATTATTTTATGATTATACTCTCAAAATTGCATTGTGAAAAGGTTTTTGCACTTGAACCGGTATATGGACTATTGTTATAAAGTCCCATCTTCCTTCATTTGTTGTTTGTCCACTTAGTTTAGAACTTTGTGATCATCTTACTTTGTGTTAAGTATTGGTGGAGCCTACACATTGTTGTTCTTGAGGAGTACTTTATCTTTGACCTCCTTTGCTTTGTTATGGTGCATCCTCTTTTACCAATCTTCCTTATTGAGACACTTAGTTTAAAGGAGGGGATTCTTTTGAAAATTTCTTTGAAGATTTTTCAAAGTTCAAAAGCTACATTTATGCATTGATGTGATTTTGTGGTATTTTGCACCACCTTGTGACATCACACTAGAACTCTAATATTATAATGGCAATTGATTTTGGGGGGTTCTTCTACTTTTGAGGACATCTTGAAAACTTTTTTTCTAAAACTTAGCATAGAGGTAAATGCTAAAACTTTTGAAGCATGGTTTAAGGTACCTTTTCATTATGTCAAAGTGAAGGTTTGGATATTTTGCTCATAACTCCAAAACCCAAACCAATGGTGAAGGATAATGAGTATAGGACATGGTTCATGAATAATTTAAGGATCTCTAGCATGCTTTATTATTCAGTTTGTGGGGAGCTTCAAAATTTTATTGCAGTTCATAATAACACATCTCAAATTGCTTATTATATGTTGAAAATAATTTTTTTACCCAAGGTACCTTACAATTTCTTGCATGGAGGACATCATTTGTGACATTGCATCTTTATTTTTGGAGTCACTATCTCATGATGTTTTGAATGATGAGGTTGATTCTATAGTACTTGTTTTAGATATTTTATAGGATACATCTTCACACTTGTTTTCTATGGATGATCATGTTGATATTGCATCATATACAACAAATATTTCATGGCATGTTACATCCTTACATACAAATGACTTCTTGGATGGTGTTACCTCTCTCTTCATTGAGAGTCACACGTGATTTTCTTGAAATGTATGAGAAGCTCACTTATTTATTTGACAATGTTGTATACATTATATCTCCTCCATGTACTTCTTCCTTTGTGGACCACTTTTTGGTGTGCCCTCCTTTGAGTGAGCCACCTTGTCCACCATTTTATTCTCGTGTTTCTTTCACATTGGTTGATGTACTCCTACAAGAGTTGGATACAAATATTTTGTCTTTAGTTGAACTCTCACTTGGAGATCCTGAAGACCATGTTGATTCTTTTGAGGCTTCTAAGACTCCACTTCTTTCTCTTGTTGATTCCATGTGTTCATCATCACTTATGCAGTAGGACACTGATGATTCTTTCTTGATGGATGCTCTTCACATATCTCTTCCACTTTTGTACACTCATGGTTTTGTGCATATTGATGTTTTGGATATTGATTAGGACTATATTCTAAACTATTTTGGTGTTGATTTGGGCTACTACATTCTTGGAGATTCATTTCATAATTCATTGGTGACATCTTCTTCACTTCAGCTTATTTTTAAGGATTCTACATCATCATTCTACATTTTATTCCCATATTATCATACTCACTTGGAGTGGGAAGACATTTAGTGGATACTTCATGGCTACTTTGTTCCACGTGGGAGACACATTATTCATTGTAGAGGTATCCAATTCTTCATAAGACTTCTTCATGGAGCTCATCATCCTAGGGGGTGTTCAGAGCACTCCTTGGATCCATTCCTACTTCTTCTTCTCTCTTTGTAGCTAGATGGTTTTTTTCCACATGGTTTTCCACCTTATGGTTTAAGAGCTTTTGGATACACATTGTACATGAGTACCTTATCAGGCCTTTTTCTCGGGACTCATATTGTGGATATGCCGCTTTACTTTTTGGCACCTAGCTTCACTTGAGGGGGGTTGTCAAAGTAGGTTGTTTACCTTGGCTCATATTCACCTAGGTAATTTATTTTCCTTTTATTTATTTATTCCATGTATTTTATCCATCCACTTATGTGTGGATATTTTATTTATCTTATTTAGATATTATGAGATGTTACATATTTATTTCTTAGATATTATGGGGATATTTCTAGGTTTGACTATTCTTAGGAGCTATGGGGATATTTTTAGGTATATTTGGAGGGTTGATATTCTTTCTCCCCATAGCGGTTACAAATCTATGAACCATATCACTTATTCCTTTTGTACGATGGATATTTATCCTTAGCTTTATCCTACCGCTATGGTTGATCATCCTTGCGTATATAAGCAAGGCACCTTCATTGTACTCACAGAGGAAGTTCATTATTCATGTATAATATATGATATTGTTGCTCATTGTTTTGCATATCCATTTGTAAGCTTATGCTATCAATTTTCTTTCAGATTCTTGTTTTGGTTGAATGTGGTGTTCTATTAACACTTGAGATCATTGTAGCTTGGAATGATCTCATTATCATTCCTTTCAAACTCCCTATCCTCACTTATAGGTTCTTATTGAAGCCACCTATCATGCTAGAAGTCAATGGTGCTCCCATTCTCTAGAATCCTTCTACTACCTTTCATGATAAGATTTTTGGTTTGGGAGATGAATTTCTAGAATGCAGACCCATCCTGGAGTCCTTGGTCGCTTAAGAACTAATGGTTTTACAAGTATTTTTTCTTTACTATCTGAACCCACTCAGTCTCGCTGCTTGTGTAGACCTTCCATGCATGCTTGGCCAGAAGGGCAAGGTTCACTTGAGAGACTTTCTTGAGCCCAATACCCCTATCACTTTTGCTACGGTAAACCAAGTCCTAGGCCACCAAGGGGATCCTCTTCTTCTCCTCACTCTTAGACCAGAGAAATTTCTTATGAATTTGATCTATATTGGCACTCATCGAGATAGGGATCCTGAACACAAACATGAAGTAAATCGGGATGCTCTATAAGAAGGCCAAAGTTAGAGTTTCTTTGGCCACCTGGGAGAGGAGGTGGCCTTTCCAAGATTCCAGCTTCCTCTGGATCCTTTCTATGACATTGTTCCACATGGTTTTGGTGGGGTTTCCCAAGAACAAAGGAAGCCCAAGGTACAAAGAGGGGAGACCCTCCAAGGAGTACTCAAGGATCCACACTATCTTAGATTGTCTATACTGGGGTGTTGATGAATTAGATCTTTCTTTTGAGAAGGTTGATCTTCTATCCTAGAACATTCTTGTAAAGCTAAAGGATGTGCTTAATGGTCTTGGTATAAGTTACAAAAGTTGAGGTGGCCAAGATAGTATCCTCAATGAACTGATGGTGGATATATGGATTGAGCCTAGAGGTAGTTTTGATCTCAGATATGAGCCCACTCTTTCTAGCACTTGATATGGACCTTCCTAGAGCCTCATCTAGAATGATGAATAGGATAGGGGACAAGAGATCTCCCTGCCCCAAGCCTCTGGAGCTAGGAAAGATATCAATAGGGGACCCATTAACTAGGATGGAGAACCAAGGAGAAGAAATGCATTGTTTGATTAGATCAACCCAGGTTTAGTGGAATCCAAATTTAAGGAGGAACTCGATCAAAAAATCCTAGTTGACCCTATCAAAAGCTTTGTTCATGTCCAACATGAGGAGGAAAGTTGATTTCTTAGCCAGGGTGATGGAATGCAGAGCCTCATGGATTGTGATTACCCTATTAGTTATGACTCTTCCTTTGACAGAGCTTCCCTAGTAGGGATTGATGATGAGGGGGAGGATCCCCTTGAGCCTATTAGCTAGAGCTTTGGTTAAATTTTTGTAGATGACATTGTAGAGGCTGATGGGGTGGAAGTCAAAAAGAGATTTGGAGGTTTGGATTTTAGGAATTAGGGTGATGAAGTTGGAGTTGATGCCTCAGGGAATGGTCTTGGTAAACTAAAATTCTCTAACAGTAGTGCACACCTCAATTATGATCAATTCCTAGAATTCCTAGAAGAAGCACAAAGGGAAACCATCTAGGTTAGGGGATTTGTTGGGCTACATGGATAATAAGGCCTGTTTTATTTCTTTGGTTATAAGGGAGCTAATGAGCATATCATTGGTAGTAGGGGAAATGGAGTGGAGGATGTGCTCTAAGAGGGCCTTGGCCTTCAAGGGGGAGGATTGGGAGGGGGTTCCTAGGAGGTATTGGAAGAAGTTATCCAACTCATCACAAATCTCAAATATATCCCTTGTGATCCTACCATCACTGCAAGTGATCTCTAAGATTTTGTTAGATATCCTATTTCTCAAGGTAGAAGCATGGAAGAATTTGGTGTTCGAATCACCATCCCTGAGCCACAAGGCTCTTGATTTTTACCTCCAGTATGTTTCCTCTATGGCCAGAATATTATGAAAGTCTACTAGTAGCTTGCCCTCTTTAGCCCTAAAATTATTGTCCTAAGTGCCCTCCTGGAGTTGATGTTCTATGAGATCTAACTTCTCTTTGATCAACCTTTTGTTTCCAAAAATATTACCAAAGATTTCCCTATTCTACACCTTGAGATTATCTTTGATGAATCTGAGCATTTGATATAATTTCTTGGATGGGGATCCTTTGAAGGGCTATTTCCACAACTTAGCAACTTGGCTTTTTAATTCTGTATGGTGGAACCACATTGCCTCAAGGCAAAAGAGGCTCTTGAAATAGGGAGATTTGCCTACTTCGAAGAGAAGGGGATTATGGTCAGAGCCAATTTTGGGGAGGGGTTTGAGGGTGGCATCTACAAACATGAGGATGGCTTATTTTGAGAGTAGGATACTATCCAATATGACTTGAATAATATTTTTTCTAGCTCTCCTATTGCTTCAAATGTAATTAGCCTCTTTTAGGTGAACATCCATGAGTTCGTTTGAATCGATGAATATCCCAAATTCCTCCATACTTATGGTGATTAGGGTGTTGTCTCCTTTCTTGTATGAGGTAAATAAGGGACTGTTAAAGTCACCTACAAGAATACAAGGGAGAATTTTAAATGAGTTTCTCATGTGGATTATTGATTCCCAAAGCATGACTCTTTCCAACGGATTGTTTGGGGCGTAAACATTGGAAAGAATCCAGGTGAGTTTGTTGATTTTATAGTGAAACAACATATTGATGATTTTTTTGGATGAGGAAATTAGTCTTCCTTCAACTATAGATGGATCCCACATACATAACAACCCTCTAGAAGTTCCTTGGATTAGGGTGAATACAAATTCACCATTGCTCCATATTGCTTTGGCCACTCTGGGAGAGGAGATCACATCCAACTTGGTTTCTTGCAAAATGAGGATTGAGGGAGTTATTCTTTCCTAAGATGTGCAGCTATCCGCTTATTGGGGGCTCCATTAATCCCTCTCACATTCCAAGTGAGAAACCTCAGTAACACTTTTGAGGGATTGTTTGCCTCCCTTCCCCTAATGGGAAGGAGCTTTGGGTTTTTTTAGTTCTTATTTCATAAATTTAAGAGCATCATATAGTAAGGTGGTTTGGATGTCATTTTCTATATCATCTTCAACCTCTTTCCTTCTTTATTTTCCAAGGGTTGGTCATCCTCTCTTCTTATCACTTCCAAATTTAGTAGTAAATTTTTTACTTCGGGTCCTCTTGGGGTTGAAGCCTTTCAAGGTTGACTGGGATGGGATAGGACTTCATTCTTCATCGCTATTAGACTGCTTGAAGGTTGGTTTGGATGTAGCAAGAGGGGTAAGGGAAGGACCTAATTTGGATGGAGATTCAAAGGGAATATTTTTTTTTGGATCTTCCTAAAAAGGATTAGAGAGGGGAGGGAAAGGGGATCATCCATGAGGGGTTCCACATTCTCCTCAATGGTAATAAGGTCAGATTCATAATATACTTGACCAAAATTTGGGATCGAAGGAAGATCAAATTTTTGGTTTCCTTTATCCTTTAAGGGTTGATCTATCTTTTGGCTAGAAGTCAACTAAGTCGAGGGCCCATTCTTCCGAGGAGCATGTCATCCGTTCTTGGGATAGAAAGGCCTAGGTGGAGGAAATTGATTTTGGGGCCTAGGGGGAGCCTTCAAGAAAGAGTCACCACCCTCATTTTTCTCATCCTTCTTAAGAAGAGGGTATTGGTTCTGGAGGTGCCCTTGCATGCGATACTAAATACAGAAGGCTATTTTATTTTTGTATTTTAGTGGTTGGTACAATTTGAAGGATCCCAATATTAGGTTAACAAAGTATGGGAGCTCATACTCCATATTGGCATTGATGTAGATGCGTACATGGACCATTCTAGATCCTACTTTGGTTGCAAATTCGATGGCCACCAGCTCTTCGACTACTCCCATAATAGCTTTCAGGACTTCCTCCTACCAAATATGGAAGGGCAAATATAGAATTTGGACCTATATTGAGGAAAAATTTATGCTCTAAGTGCTTAGATTGAAATCCACTATCCATTGCCTAAGAAATAGGCTCCTCCTATTAGAATACGACTTGTATCCTCGGGGTTGCCAAGTTTAATGATGAAGAACCCCCTTGAAAGGGCTACGATCTCCATGTGACCTGTGGTATTCCATTTGGAGAAGGCCCATCACCTTATGGTCTCCATGTCTGGATGCCCTTTGACAAAATTCTTGATCAGGGAGTAGGAAGCCCTGGAAACATAGTTGGAAAAAACCTTTGTCAAAATGGTAATATCAAATCCGACTTGGGACAAGTTGGAGCCTAACATTTTTGATGGGATTGTCTCATAAGAGGTGACCTGCACATAGGACGAACTGCTAGGGCTCTCAGGAATGGGGCCTATATCCACATTTTTATCAGGGGGCTCCTTATCCCGAGGTCCCACATGGGGCAGCTCTCACGATCCTGCATTCCCATCACCCTCCTTACCTAGATCTGGTCCACCTGCTCTCTGCATCAATCTTATTTGTTAGTTCCTACTGTTGCCTTCACTGCCCTCCGTCTCCACCATATCTCCACTACCAGTTTCTCATGATATGATGAATTATAATTAAAACAATTTTTTTTAAATTTAAATCTGCATTGTGGATCTTCAATTTTTATTAAAATATATCTTTAAAACTAAGTTATTTTTTCTTTTTAAAAATAAACATTTAAATATACATTATCGCTTTCTATTTTGTTTAAAATATATTTTTAGAAGTAAATTATTAGTTTTTCCATAAAAAATACTCTTTATTTAATTACAATATTTTAATTATCTTATATATATATATATTCAATACACTGTTAAAGTAAATTATTTTCTTCTTTTTCGAGAAAATAACTCTTTATTGAGTTACGATTTAAATAAATATGTTTTTTTTTTCTATATTTTCTATTTTGATGATAAAGAATTGTAATATGACTTGTTGAGATATATTTGTCAAAAGTAAATTAATTTCTTCTCTTTTCAAAAATAACTTTTTATTGAGTTGCAATTTAAATAAATATGTTTTTTTGTTTTTCTTTCATTGCTATTTTGATGATAAATAATTGTAATACAAATTGTTGAGATATTTTGTATTTTATGTTGTATTTGGTTGATTTTGATGGAGAAATGTAATTTAAACTTTTTAAAAAACAAAAATTCACTAATTAAAAAAAAAAACTCTTTAAAAGTTTTTGTTCAATTGTGATTTTCTAATTATGATACATATATTTAATGCACCCCTTTCAAGGAAAAAAAAGAACCTTTTAAAATTAGGAAAAAACTCTTTTAAAATTAGAGTGCAAGTCTTTCAATTATGAAACATATATTCAATGTACAATCTTTGTTGTCGAATCCATTCTTTTGCAGTAATTAGCTGACAACAAAACTATAAGAAAACTGAGTTGGAAAGATTGCAATTTGCACCACTAATTGCATACAAATTTTTGGAAATCACACGTGAATCTATCCTCTTATACACAACAAAACCTAACAAAAATACATCAAAAGGTATTCCATCAAACAATTGTATATTAACAAAAAGAGAAAATGTGTACATAAAATTTAGAGACAAAAGGGAGATTCTAGAACACTTGGATTCTAATGAGGCATCGTAACAAGGCTTGCATGTAGGGTAGG
>JAQPPZ010010341.1:0-32001 GCA_028583015.1 Wollemia nobilis | reverse complement strand
AAACAAGGGAAGGTAATCCCAACTATTCAAGAAGTAGAATAATTGGAAGTGACCTATGTTCTAAACTTAAGAAACATAACAGTCCCTGAAATAACAAGAACAACTTCCACTAGTGAAACCAAGAAGCAACCTTTCATCAACAAAAGTTCTAATAAAGAGAGAGTTGATAAAACCCCTAAAATGATAATCCCTAAGATAATTGAAGTTGAGGAGGAAACACCCAATGAAGAAAACAATAAGCCTTTGGACATTAAAAATATTGAATTTTATGTTGGGACAGAACTCAGAAAGCAGAAGGTTAACATCACGTTTGGTGAGCTTATTAAAGTTCATCAGTATAGAGAACAAGTCTATAGAGCATTCAAGTTAGTTGAACAAAAAGAAGATCCAACTTGTCATGCTGCCAGGAAAGATCAACACGACGCAAGGTCACCCTCTTCTGTCAGACCTTTTTATGTATCACTAAGGTATAATTCAGATGAAGGTGAAAGGTATGTTATTTATAACTGTATGTTGGACAATGGAGCTTCTCATAACATTATGCACAAAATGATAGCTAATCAAATGGGGTTAATATGTACAAGATATTCTTTCCCTGTTTCAGTTATGGATAGCAGACAAGTGCCTTGTGTAGGGGTAATAACTGGGTTATTGGTTTTCCTAGATCAACACCCTAAAAAGGGCATAGTAATGGATATTGTAGTAGTGGATGTTGATCCATTCTTCTCATTATTACTAAGCAGACATTGGGTGGAACAACTAGGAGGTTCAATTCAACTGGACTGGTCTTATGCAACCATCCCAATGTCAAACAAGGAAAATGTGACTCTGCATAGAGAACCATTCAATAAATATTCTGTAGATTTGATCAAAACATATGAAACTATGGTAAACTTGGTAAATTCAGTAGAAGAAAAAGGAATGGGAGTTTATTCAATATGGCACAATCCATTCCTAGTAGAAGTACTAGAAGCAAAGAACATGGACCCAAAAGTTATGAAATTGATTGATGCTGAATCAGATAGAGTGTTAACTCAAGAAATGTGGACTATGTCTTTTGACAGAGCTAAATTCCAATCTGGAGCAGGTGTAGGAATTAATTTGACTGACATAAAAGAAAACTACCTTGGTATTCCTTACCGGCTAGAATTCCCTTTCACAAATAATGTAGTTGAATATGAAGCCTTATTGCTAGGATTGAGGAAAGCAAAATAATTAGGCATTAATTACTTGAATGTGATAGGGGATGCATAATTAATTATACAACAAATCAAAGGTAAATATGAGACCAAGCATCCTAGGTTAAAACAGTATAAAAATGTAGTATTGGAAGAGATTGAAAATTCTTAGCTTTCAATATCTCATTTATCCCAAGAGAAGAAAAACCATGTTGCGGATATTTTAGCTGTAAATGCCTCAGGCCTAGATCATCAAGACATAACCACAAAATATATGGATAGATTCCCAACCATTTCAGTTTATAAGCCTTCTGTGCCAGATAACATAGTATACCTATAGGTCTTTCAAGATGACATGGACATTAAAGACTTCATGACTCTACAAAATCAATATGCAAATATAATCTGTGATGAAAAATATGAAGACCAGCTAAAATACCAAATAGGTGAGCCAGTAGAAGTAATCTAGCTGAAAACAAATAGAATACCCAAAGGACTGGTCTCCCTAGAAAGTCTATTTGATGATTTTGACAAATCTTACAAGCCTTTACTCAAAGAAGTAATACCTAAAAATATTAACATTGGTATAATGAAAGAGCCCAAAATAGTCAAGGTAGACACAACTTTATTAGCAAAAGAAAAGGTTGGATACATCAGTTTCCTAAAGAAAAATAAAGAACATTTTGCTTGGAATTATGAAGACCTAAAAACCTCCAAAACATATGTAATGATACACATAATACCCTTGAAAGAAGATTCCAAGCCATTCAGACAAAAACAAAGGAAATATAATCCTACTCTAGACCCAATAATGCAAAAGGAGGTACAAAAATTATTGGATTCCAAAATAATCAGAAAGGTAAGATTTTCTTCTTGGATATCCAACTTAGTACCAATCAGGAAAAATAATGGTGATATTAGACTCTGTGTCGATTTCAAAAATTTAAATAAAAGTTCATTAAAGGATAATTACCCATTTCCCAATATGGAAAAACTACTGCAAGTAGTAGTAGGTTCATCCATATTTTCCTTGTTGGATGGTTTTTCTGGATACAATCAAATCCAAATTAATCTTGAATACAAACATAAGACAACCTTCACTACACCATGGGGTACATTTGAATATTTAAGGATACCTTTTGGTTTGATGAATGCAGGTGCTACTTTTCAGATAGCAATGGACTTTACCTTCAAAGGATTAATGTTCAAAATAGTGGTTGTATACTTAGATGATATTACAGTATTTTCTAAGAATCCATAAGATCACTTAGAACATTTAGATGCAGTTTTTTCTCGTTGCAAAGAATTTAGAATTTCTTTGAATCCCAAGAAATGCATATTCAAGACAACTCAAGGGAAACTATTAGGTCATATAGTCTCAGAAAAGTACATAAGCATTTATCTAGAAAGAATAGAAGATATTTCCAAAATCTCTCCTCCCAAGAACTTAAAAGGATTTAGGTCATTCTTTGGTAAGATTAATTTATGTCAAGAGATTCATCCCAAATTTTGTAGAGATGACCAAACCTATAAATGACATGGTTAAAAAAACTGGAGAAATAAAATGGACAGTAGAAAATATGGAAGCATTCAACAAGATAAAAGAAGCCATATCCACTACTCCATCCCTAAGCTACCCTGATTATTCTAGAGATTTCAACATCTACTCATACGCATCTGAAAACTCCATTGCTATAGTTATTTCATAGAAATATGATGAAAATAATGAAAGTCCAATAGCCTTCATGAGTTCAGGTATGAAAGGAGCACATCTTAAATATACCTTACTAGAGAAACATGCTTATGCAGTCATCCAATATTTAGAACATTTCAAAGGTATATTCGTTTCAAATAAAGTTTACTATTGTATCCCTTTCATAGCAATAAAAGATATTTTTACTCAATCTGAGCCACTAGGAAGGCCAACAAGATGGATGGTAAAGCTTCTGTAGTATGATGTTGAATTCAAAATAGTCAAAATTATCAAAGGGTAGGGTTTGGCTAAATTGTTGGCCAACAAAGAAGAAGAAGGTTCTGATAATGTTCTCACAATAGATGAAACATATGACACCAGAAGGACCAATAATGTAGAATGCAAATGGTATGATGAGATTCTATCATACTTACAAACTCTGTCATTTCTTGAAGATATTTCAACGAATAGAATGAGGTCAGTCAAGCTTCAAGCCTAGAAATATTATGTATAGGATGGTGTGCTATAATGGAAACACCCTGATGGAGTGTTATTAGTTTATTTATATGAAAGTGAAGTCCTAGAAATAATTAATGAATTTCATGATGGTTTTTGTGAGGGACACTTTGCTCCAAAATCCACAACTAATAAAATTATGAGAGCAGGATATTATTGACCTTCCCTTTTTAAATATGTATATAAATATGTTAGTAATTGTCATAACTATCAGTTTTTTGTAGGAAAGAAGAAGTTGGCAGCCATGCCCCTCAAACCATTAACCATTGAAGCTCCATTCACCCAATGAGGCATTGATTTAATTGGAGAGATCAATCAAAATTCATCAGGCCAGCACAAGTGGATTATAACTGCAATGGATTACTTCACAAAATGGGTAGAAGCTTCTCCTCTAAGGACATCCACAATCACCACTATTATCAAATTCTTGAAAGAAAATATTCTGTTCTGACCAGGTTTGGAGTTCCTCATAAACTAGTAACAGATAATGGACAATATTTTGTTTCATATGAAATGATATATTTTTGTGCTAAATATGGAATTGAACTCTCCTAGTCTGCTAATTATTACCCCCAAGGGAATGGTCTAGCTGAGTCATCTAATAAGAATATAATAACCATAATTAAAATATCACTGAGTAAAAACAAAAGGGCATGGGATAGCCAATTGAAATTCACTCTTTGGGTAGATAGGTTGTCTATAAAAAGAAACATAGGCAGGACTCCCTTTGATATGGTATATGGAGATAAGGCCTTATTACCCACTAGTGTTGAAAAATATACATTATCCCTATTATTACAAGATCATGATGCACTGTAGAGAAGATTAGACCAAATTGTTTACTTGCAAGAACAAAGGAGGGAAACATTAATCAGAATGATTGATCAAACTCAAAAAACTATGAAATCATTTAACAAAAAATAAAAAGGTACTCCTTTCTGTGAAGGTGATGTAGTAATATACTAGGATCCTAAAAATGATAAACATGGGGAAAAAGGGAAACTTGAGCCCAAATGGATTGGTCCTTACCAAATAGCCTAGGTGGTTGGTCAGAATACCTACAAGTTACAAACATTAGAAGGAGACCTTATGAAAATCCCTATTAATGGTATACACCTCAAAGTCTATAACCCCTGCCAGGGGTAAACAAAAGGTGATGTAAATAATAATAAAAAAAAGAGAAAGATTTTTATTTTTGGCATTTTAGTTCATGTCTTTTTTATTTAATCGCTTTATTTGTTTTTGTTTTCATGACTATCATCAAGGAGAAGAATATCCTTTGATTTTTGATTCTCGAAAAAACAAATAGGAAAAGAAGAAATTTATTATAAGTACATGACTAGGTTTGCAAACTATTAACTTGAGCTTTTCTATTAATATCATGTGGTATTGATACAAAACATAGTAAATCAGAGTAGTTGGTCCATCTTGATAAAACCTCACTTTATACACATAGTTATAAGAAATTTCAAAGTCCAAGGGGCAAAGTTAGTTTTGAAAAATGGTTAAAGCTAAAAATCATTACACTCTATCCTTTAAACCATAAATTGATCCTCAACTCAGGTAAACTCCTTGCACAATTTTCTTATGTATCAATATTTCTCACAAGAGGAAGAAAATTAAAAAACAAAGCAAATTGAGTCAATGTCTGAGATATGTTGGTAAATCTCTACTGGGGCTATAGATGCCTGGTTGGCAGTAGGGTGAGATCATATGGGATCAATTACATCTACACCGGGTCTATAGATGCCCGAATGGCAGTGGAGCCCTGTACATGGTGAAAATATTTTAAAAAGAATGAAAATTTTTACTAATATTCAATCATTTTCCATAAATAATAAAGTCCTAGAAGGCCAAGGAATTGGAAATTAATGCACTAAACACACACTTGGGCTAAATCATGATGGAACAGATAGCTTTGAAGTAATAAAAAAGATCATATCTTATGATATTATAGAAAAAATCAAAATAGTAGACCGCGAGCTCACTCTAAGACTTATAATTTTGACTTTCAAATCCAAATTGACAAAGGGGATTAACAGTTTTATGATACTTTGCTCCTTTGATATCATGTTAATTTTATTTTAGTTTTTAAAAATATTTTTTTGGCTATCTTTGTCTTTAGTCTCTAATCATGTTTGATAGAATTTGTTCGACTGATTGCAGTAAAACCAGGATATTCTGGAATTCTCAAGTACTTCACATTTTCAGCACATTGTCCCAATCAGAGCCTATGTTGGAGCCAAAATAGACTCAACATCTGAAACCCCCAACTTTAAATTTTTGGTTTCATCAAAATAATAAATGTTGCTAGCCCCCATTGCATTTTATCTAAGAATTTGATCTTCATATGATTTATTTATGAACCTAACTGTAGCCATTTCTAACGTGCTCTTTAAAATGATGTCTTATCCTAAAAATCTTATAAGGGTCAAGTTGTAATATCATCCACCACAAAGGTCGACCTTTTAATAAACTAGACTCTTAAAAAAAAGCAAGGTTTTTGGTCTCTTGAAATAATGACCACTTTTGGACCTATGTCAAATAATATAATCACCACCCAAGTGTTGTAGGTGAGTTGGAGAGGAGAGGGCAATCCTCCAAGGGAGGTCCCAGGTTCGAATCTCCACCCTACCAAAAATTTGAATTGGGTATCCAAAATCCAATTGATAATGTTGGTGCGGGTAGGGTCGGGCGCAACTCCCGGGTGACTTTGATGGTGTAGAACCCCCTGGTCATGGTCTCTCAGACCAAGGCGGCCTTGCAAGGGGTTTTTCGCTTAAAAAAAATTATATAATCACCAAGTCCTAAAGTATTAAAAAGAGATTAATCAAGATCTAATAAGGAAGCACCATGTTCTAAAATCTAAAAGCATAAGGTTGGAATGTAGGTCTTAATTAAAATCTTGAGGGTATGTGTCCCTTTTCATTAAAAATTGAACACCTTGAGCAGATCTATAGGTAGCGCTCAGATCCTCCTTAATCGAATGGATGCACTTTAATAAGCTAACAGACAAATAAATTGACTAGGTCGAAGGTAATGGTTTAATTGAATGGCTTAGCCTAAAGTATCGAACATATGGTTAATATTAGAGACATGCGCCCCTTTGATTAATCAGGCAGATCCGATGGAAGTGCTCCATCAAGGTGAAATCGAACGGATGTGTTCTATTTAATTAATCATATTTTTAAAGCATCATGGTCTAAGGTCAAAAGCTTAAATATAATGGTAAATTACGGGTGTTTAGTTTTTATGACTTGGTTGTTGGTTTGTGTTTTTTGATTTTTGGTGGTTTCTGTTGGGGTGTTGTGTTGTTGGGTGTTAGGGTAAAAAGAGGGTTTGATGGATTTAGTAGATTATGGTTGGTTTTGCTGGTTGGTGAAGCTTGTATTGTTGGGTGGTTTGTTGGCTGGTTTGTGTAATTGATGTTGGTTTTTTTGGTGGTGTTGTGGGCTTTTGGGTGAGTGAGTGAATTTGGAAAGTTTGGGGGTTTAGCCCAAGGGAGTTGAAACTTGGAGGGGTGGCTATCCATTGTTGTAGGGTGGTTTACCCGGTTTTGGGGGTGGTGGTGGCTGGTTGGGGTTGGCGCCCCCTTTGGGAGAGTCGGAGGTTCCAAGCGGTGTGTGGGGGGTGCTTTCGGTTGGTCGGGTTGGGGGCGGTGGGGGTTGTTTTTATTTCTTTGGTTCCGTTTTTAAAAAATTTTTGTGTGGCTTGGTTGCTTTTTTTGATTTTTTGTTGGTTTTTGTGGGTTGTGGTGGTGGCGGCGTGAGGTGCTTCGTGGGGTGGGGGGGGGTTGTGTGCTTCCGGGCGGGGGGGGGTCCGGCGGGCGGGGTCGGGGGCGGGGGGCGGGCCGGCCTGTCGTGGCGCGGGGGTTTGCTGGCGGGACGGGGGCGGCGGGGCCGGGGGTGTGGCCTGGGGCGGGGTAGGTGCCGACGCTCGGGGCGGGGGGGGGCGCTGCCGCCGCCGCGGGCGTTGGGCGGGTGGTGGTTGGGAGAGTTTTTTTTTTTGGTGTTTGGTGTGTTTGTGGGGGTTGGGGGTTTGTGTGTTTTTGCTGTTTGTTTGGGTTTTTTGTTTTTTTTTTTTTTGTGTGTTTTTTTTTTTTTTTTTTTTTTTTTTTTTGTTTTGTTTTTTGTTGTTTTTTTTGTTTTTGTTTTGTTTTTTTGTTGGGTTTTTTTTGTGTTTGTGTTTTTGTGTGTTTTTTTGTTTGGTGGTTGGTGGGGTGGTGTGTTTTGTGGTGTGGGTGGTGGGGTGTTTGTTGTTTGTTGGGTTTGGGGTTGTGGGGGTGTTGTGTGGTTGTGTTTGGTTGTTTGGTGGGTGTGTTGTGGTTTGGGGTGGTGGTGGTGTTTTTTTTGTTGGTTTGGTTTTGGTTGGTTTTTTTGGGGGGGGGGTGTTGGGGTTGTTGGGTGGGGTGTGGGTTGTGTTTTGGGGGGGGGTTTTTGGGGTAGGGTTTGTGTGGTGGTTTTTTTTTTTTTGTGGGGGTGGTGTGTGTGGTGGTTGGGGGGTGGGTGGGGGTGGTTGTGGTTTGGTTTGTTGTGTGGGGGGGTTGGTTTTTGGGTGGTGGTTTTGTGGTTGTTGGGTGGGTGGGTGGGGGGTTTGTTTTTGTTGGTGTGGGGGTTGGTGTGGGGTGTTGGTTTGTGGGGTTGGTTTGTTTTTGGTGGTTTTGTTTGTGTGGGTTTGGGTGGTGGGTTATTGTTTGTGGTTGGTTGGGTGTTGGGTGTTGTGTGTTTGGGTTGGTTGTGTGGGTTTTTGGGTTTTGTTGTTGTGGATTGGTTTGTTGTTTTGGTTTTGGTGTGTTGGTTTTGTGGGTGTTTGTTGGGTGGGGTGGTATGGAGGTGGTGGGTTGGGTTGGTGTGGTTTGTGGGGTGGGGTGGTTGTGTTTGTGTTTGTTTTGGGGGTGGTGTGTTGGGGTGGTTTGGTTTTTTTGGGTTGGGGGGTTGGGGGTGGATTGGGTTGTTGGGTGGTGTGTTTTGTGTGTGGGGGGGGGTTGGTGGTTGTTGGTTGGGGGGGGTGTGGGTTTTTTTTGTGTTTGGGTGTGTGTGTGTTGGGTTTGGGTTGGGGTGTTGGGTTGGGGGTTGGGGTGGGGGTTTGGTTGGGTGGTTGTGTTGGGGTTGGTGTGGTTGGTTTGGGTGGTGTTGGGTGGTTTTGGGGTTGGTGTGGTGGGATTGTTGGGGTTGGGGTTTGGTTGGGGGGGGTGTTGGTTTTTTGTTGGTTGTGTGGGGTGGGGGGTGGGGGTGGGGGGGTTGGGTTGGTGGTGTGGGGTGTGTTTTTGTTGTTGGTTTGGGGGTTGGGGTTTTGGGGTTGGGGTTTTTTTTGTGGTGGTGGTCTTGGGGTGTGGGTGGTGTGGTTGGTTGGTGGTTGTGGGTTGGGTGTTTGTCTTCTCCGTCACTTCACATCTTCAAGGAGCAATACAAGCACACTCATTTTTCAACACTTGCACAATCTTCAATCAAAGGTGGTTGAGTTTTGCAAAAGACACACAGAGAAAAAGCCATGGATCGACATCGAATTCCTCATCCTTTTCATTGGTGATAAAGTTTCTTGCATCTTGACAAGCGCGTTTCACTGATAAGACTCATAGAAAAATCAAACCAATTCGCTATGGGCCTTATACTATTCTTCAAGTGTCCGAGAATGCTTTCCACCTTGATCTTCCCGCACACTTGGGAATTCATGATGTCATCAATGTAGATCTTTTGAAGTTGTACTTTGACTCTACATTGGAGATCGCACCCTATCCTCATCCTTGGACATGGTTCTTGAGCACGCTTACCATTGGATGCAGATCGATCTATGACACGAAGACTCACACTCGCCTCTACCACCTCATATCTTGTGGCTCGCGAGACACTCGCTCGCTCGTTGGATTTCTTTTCATCGATGTCCCTGACTTTCCTATTTTTTGAAAGCATTGGAGTCCAATGCTTCTATTGTGGGAGGCATGATGAGGTTGATGTTAGATCTTTCATATGACCCCTCTAGTAGTTCCTAGCTTAGGTTTGCTTAGTTTATTTCTAGCAAATTCATATTGTAAGTGAGTCTCTTTCTCACATGCACTTGTGGGCACTAGTTGTCTTCTAGTTGTCTTTTAGAGTGTTAGTTAGCAAGTGTGAACTCAAGTAGGAAGTGTGTGCTTCAAGTAGCTAAAATGGATCTTCTAGTTAGCAATCTTAACTTAGAAGTTTACGTGCATTCTCCTTTGCACCTTTGTAGCTTTTGTTGAAGCTATTGAATCAAATCCATGATTTCATGGGTTGGTTATGTATTTTGGGCCATTAGTGCCTATATAATGTTTTGTAAATAATAGAACACTTAGTTGGATTTTCAATCCTTTTCAATTTCTTTAATTAAATAGTGAGTTGTTTTAAAATATCCAAGGGCAATGATCAATTATATTTCAATTTAACAGCCACATTCTTTAAAAACTGACCCTGCATATTGAAGGAGATCAAGGGCTACGCCAAGCCTCATCAAGATCTGATGGTAGCACTCAAGTCAAAGGCCAAGCAATGGAATGATCACAAAGATCTATGGTTGCATTTCACCCGAGATCAATCCAACGGATGCGCTTCACCAAGGTAACCTTAAATTTAAATCTCACATTCATGATTAAAGCATGTGTAGGATAGAAGTACATCAACTGATGCACATTCGCTAAGCATAATCTAATGATAGTGCACGTTTCAAGACGATCAACCTTTAAAAAGTTCCCACTCGAGCCCGAGTCAAACATCCTGGATCAAATCAAATCTGACGGTTGTGCTCGGGCCTAGATGATCTAACGGTTGCACTCCAAGAAAATTGCTCAAGAATTAAATGAAGGTTCCTTTGAAGAAATAAGCAATGAAGATCAACGATCGTGCTCAACCTAGCTCATATCTGATGGCAGTGCTTCGTTCAAGAGGACAAATCAAAGATGATAAGATCAATGAGTGTGCTTACTCCTAATTTAATCTAATGGTTGTGATTTAATCAGTCATATAAAATTTTATGAATCAAAGAGTTGAATTTAATCAATGATTGGGCTCGTGCTAGCCTAGATTCGATGGTACTTCTTCGTTTAAAAACAATTAAGGACCAAAAATAGATTAAAGGTTGCACTCAAGCTAACCAAGATTCGATTGTAGTGTTGCACTCAGAGGATAAATCAAAGCTAATGAAATCTATGATAGCGTGTGATCCTATTTAGATCCAACAGTCTTGATTTAATCAAAGTCATAAGAAAGACAAAGAGAGATCCAATGGTAGCGCTCAACCCAAACAGATCCAACGATGTCAACTCTTCAAATGATAAAAAGGAATCAGATGGCCACGTTTATTCCTAATATGATTTGATGGTTGCGCTCACTCATGGTTATTAAAGGTGATTAAAGCTCTAGTAAAATATGCACCTTTTGACCGAATCTAACAATAGCGATGAACCCTGACCAGATCCAACGGTTGTGCACAACCAATTTACTCATAGGTTAAAATACATGGTTCATTTTACCCATAGGAAATTAATCAAGGTAACCTGATGTATGTATAGATGATCGAATGACTACACTTGATCAAGCATTTGATTTGATGGTAAGCCACTAGTGAGGTAACCATATTATAAGGTATTATGCTTTAAACATGGTTAGTAACTCCTCGATTACCATTTAATAGTCGATGTTAAATAAAGTTTGAAATGTTGATTAAATTTTAAGAGCAAAATCACCATTGACCTATGCCTTCAATATTTTGGAAGCTAATGTTCTTACAGGTCTAGAAATATTAAGAGTAAACTTATGAAGCATGTCCCATCCAACAACCATTGGGAGTGATGAATCTAACGGGCACACACATTGATGATCAAATCCTATGATAGATTCCCAAGATGATTACTGCTCGACTAACAATGTAACTAATCCCAAAATTTAATTTTTGCCTAGGTCCAAAGTGGCATAATGTTTAAAAAGCCACCACCACCACGTTCGTATTTCCACATCAGAGGAAAAATCATTTTGGTGACCAATGGCAAAGCTATGAATGATTGCAAATACACAAATCAAAGTCCCTATGGGCATATAGGATGAAGAAATCTACCTACCATAATAGTCCAACTTTAGAATATGACACCTTGGCAAGTCCCCATTGGTAAATTTGAAAAAGTAGTTGGTGACATGGTATTAATGACAAGTCATGCGAAAACAGTGAACCCACTCCACTATCGAGTATTTGAGCTCACGATATCAAATGACCTTACCACCTTGGTAATCTTGAGCAGAGAACTGGTGCGAAAGAGTGTAAAGTGAGCAGAGACTCAAGATTTTCATTTCAGTGAAACCAAAATAGTTACTATGAGCATGATGGCAGCTTGGGGAAATACCTTTGCTCCAAGGACACTAGAAAGGTAGTAAAATTCATCAAATATCAATCATCATATTTTGAGCTTTCTGGACCACCTGTGCCTAGTAGCACAATGCATGAATTCACCCCAAAATTTAGACCTGATAAAAAACCTACTCCAGTGTAGCAGTATAAAATTAAAAATACTTGCATCAAAAATTTTTCTTGCACGATGGAGAATGATTACAGAACCCCTTGGTTGTTGGTAGACCTATTCCACAAAGCCAAGAGGTTACAATACAAGGGTTTTCCCAGAAGTAATAGGTGGACCAGTAACCTCAGGAAGTTGATATGTCTGAGGGTATACTTCTCCTCAAACTTGCTAGCATGGTTAGCCACAACATATGACGAGAGAACCAGAACATTTTGAGACAATAGAGATCGATCGGTATTTAGTATAGTGGCCAAGCACATCAAGCAAGTCTTCAATCTGTCAGACTCCACTACTTGGTTGATACAGTAGGTAATTGAAAGACAGTCTCAAATGTTAATAGGCTTAGATATTTTTAAATTATTGTTTGATAATAATGAGAAAGTAGTTAATGAATTCCCAATTAGGAAAACCGCTTTTAAACCATGGGTCCAAGATTTTGTGATATGGCAAATATTGTCCTAGGGGTACAAGATCTCAGTGTAGTAGGTAGAAAAGTCTTGTATTTAGTAGCACAGAGTAACCGAGTGATGAACACCCCAGTCTATGCATGGGAACAAGAATTGAGTGACCAAATGCACGAACAACTGACAGAATTAAAAAGGTTATTTTTGAACGAAGGTGGGAGATGCCTTATTTTTCTCACTACTCCATTTTCATGCACCTGATAGCAGGGCAATTAGGAGAAGAAGCCCAAGAAAGAGTGGGAGCCGTTAAGAGCCCCTACATCCAAACTAGTTTTTGGAGGATACATGAAGGGCGTACTCACATGGGTTGGTTCTATGATAATTTTATGTTGGAAATTCACTAGATTCTAACCGACAAACTCCCAAAGAGGCTAGGACCAGGAGTAAGAGCTTTTATTAAAGAAAATGAGATTGGGGATTTCTTCTTCTCTAAAGGGTTCACCTATATTCGGCTCTATGGAGCCAAAATTCCTCCCAAACTGTTACCTATGTATTGCTCGTTATCCCTAGCTACCCTAGAATTATGTAGGCAGGTGGCTGAGGAAGCCAAGATGAGACTAGTGAAGAAGCACGATAGAGTCCCATGGCTTAGCATCCCCTGTCGATTTAGGGATTACATATTTTTAGGATACCCTACACTACTCAAAGGAATGTATGATTTAGACAACATGGACTTCGATGAAATAACTTGAAGGTCTTATGACCCAAAAGAAAAATATCATGAATATGCTTGGGTCATACACCGAAAAGACACTTATGAAGAAAATTTGCTTGAGGCTATGGAAAAAGGAATAGATTTACAAATTGTATGGAATAAATTCCCTTTTGAAAAAAGAGGCAATACACAAACCCATAAAGCCTATGAGTATCCTACAGAATTGAGAATGCTTAGGGAGATTTCAATGGAATCTGTAGCCCCTATTTTACCAGAAGCTACTCAAGCAATCAAGGAAGACCCCTTGTTAGAATTAATAGAAGAATAGGGTATTGATAAAATGGAGGTCACCGTGAACCCAACAAATATTTTGGAACAACATATTGGAGCCCCTGGTGATACTCACCTCAGAATAGAGGCAACACCAAGCACTTCCCAAAAAAATTTTGAAAACCTGAGTATAGCAAAAGGAAAAGAAGTTGTAGCCACACCTGTTCAAAAGTCCACTCTTCCTAAGCAAGCTATAATTCCCATTTTTGATCAGTTATTAGCAGTAACCAGTGTGAAGAAGTTAGCCCCCAGAGCTATTCCCACCTCTTTAAAAATAAAAAACCAGGAGCTCAAAATTCCATCGGTAATACAGATGAACATGAGAAGAGCAGGTGGATTTGGGAGTACCTTCCGAGACCATAGAGTAAAGAAGCAAACAGATGTATCCACCTCAAAAAATAAGAGGCCTAGATTGTCTTTGCCTTCCATGAAGGTCTTGTTGGAAAGGATAGATGAACAAACTATCTTTAGTGTTGCCAATGAGCAGGAACTTCAAGTGGTAGCAGGAATGGGGACCATAGGAGATAATTCTACATCCAAAATAGGAATAGAAAAATCCAGGTCAGATATAGCAGAGGTAAACCTACATGTCCTACAAGATCTTGTTGTTCTCAAGGTCAATGAGAAAATAGGAGGAATGTCAGTACTTGGGAAAGAGGGTGATATGGTCAAAGTTGCCAAAGTCATGCAAGAGCAGACTATGGATCAACTGCTTGAAAAAATTATAGAGTTAAGGAACCAATTAGAATTAGGGGAGAAATAAAAAGCTAAAATGCAAGCATTAATAAATAAACAGAGGGAATAATTGATGCAAAAAGACACTCCAGAGACACAGCCCCTCTCAGTGGTGAGAATCCTGAATTATACCTACTATCTAAATACAATGAAAAGAGAAATATCAATAAAAATTTGAGATCACGTCAAAGGGATCACCAAAAATTTTAGACATATTAGGGTGATTCAAATTACTGCTCAAGAAATAGAAATATTAATGTGTGAAAAGGAAAAAGACTTTGAAATCATTCGCCCCACCCTTGACCTAATGGCAAAAAATTTTGAGGAGATGCAAAGCCAGGAAATAATGATGAATGATGGCACTAAAATCTAGTGCAATATTGAATTCATGAAGGCAACCATGTTTGGAGTTAACAAAGAAATATGGATCAATAATGTTGTTGAGATGTCTAGTCTATTAGATGACATAACAGAAAAGTTGGCAGATATAGGGTTGTCACTAGACGAATTCTTAAAGGTTGCTACTCAAAGATATAATAGAAGAATTTGATTGTGATCCAGATGATGAATAAAAAATGACTAGATAATCCACCTTCTTGGTGAATACTATGGAGATGTTGATCCTTGTAATGACCCCTTCTCTGTGGTAGATGGAGTAGAGACCTGTTAGCCTAGTCACAAGGGTCCCCTAGGCTAAAAATTTTGGTTAGGGACTCAGTTCAACAAGAATCCCATCATTCAGAAGGTTCAATTCTTTCATTTTTAGGTGTTGACCAAAAGGAAATTCGCTAGGCTTGGAAAGTGTTTATGTTTTAGTGTTGAGCTATAATATGATATTATAACTTAAAAATATAAAGTAACTCAACTTTAAGTTATGAAAATATAAAGTAACTCAACTTTAAGTTATAACTTAAAGTCATTCACCTAGGACAAGGGGGTCCACTTTAATGTCATAAAATGACAATAATGAATAATTAAAATAATTATATGTGCAATCCCAAAGTGGGCACCTAAACCAAAAGGTAACTTTCTTCTATTTAATGGCAAGTTGGAGCTCATTTGGAGTATGGAGAATTTGGAATTTTTATTGAGCTTTTCATAGGGATTTTTGATAGAAGATCAAAGGGCTTGTTGGGAGTGATTTCTTAGCAGGATTGGACTAGTTTCAAGTGTGAGAAATCACCTCTAGCTGAAGGATTGAATTTCTCAATTATAGAGGAATTATCAGAGCATAACAGTGGCAGATCAGATTTTGCCTATGACTAAAATAAACTGGATTGAATATAGAGCTTCTGGGTTTCATTATTTCAATGGTAATTTAAATGGGTCTCAACCCATTTTGAAGTTACTAAAGTTTGAGGGAAAAAAGCAGGCCAACCGTACCATTTTTTTCTCATATTCTATGGATTTAATTTGCAAGTCGTACAGTTTAGAGGGTTAGTAGATTTAATTAGCAGCAGTCTTTTGAAAGCAATTTTGGTTGGGTTCAAACTTGCATGTGGAGCATCCAACCTCAGTTTGAAATCTACACTCATTGAAGGGCCATTGGGAGGAATGAAGAAGGAAAATCGTAGCAAATGAGACATTTCTAGACTTGCTTTTTGTATCATATTTGTTGTTGTTCATAATCAGGTTAGGAAAATATGTAAATTTGTATCTATTTTCAGTTATCATGAATTGAAATAAAATTTGTTCTTGTTTCCAATTATTGCTTGTAATCAATTTACAATTACATTCAAATCAACCACACACACTCACAAAAAATTAGACCACAAAAAATACATGCAAAATAATAGAGAAGTGTAGTAGAGGGATGGGGTGTTCATTATAGTGGTATTAGAGCCACTTATTCCTACTAGCCTATGAGAAAAAACATGTCATGAGTGAAAGGAAAAAACATGCTTCGGAAAGAGAGAATAAAAAAGTAGAGCAATATTATTTAGATTGGCAGCATAGGCAAAAGTAGTGGCCTAAACCACCTCCAGTATAGGGAATTACTAAAGTATTTGGTATATCCATAGGTACATCTTCATCAGTGGCTATGGGTGATAGAACTAATCAGGATGAAATAGAAAGGAAGATGGCAGAGGATATTAGACAGACGTAGCATAACATGCAACACAGTTTGGAACAATTAGTCGAATTGATGACATAGTAGGTGCATGGGATTAATATTTTGGTTAATGCACAAGGCCCACAAAATGAACAAAATAATACAAGACAAGGATCGGGTAATGAGGAGTCAGTAGCTAACAAGGGAGGTACGCCTATCGGGACAGAGAGGGCTAGCAGCTCTAGGCCATTCATGCCCAAATTTCTACCACGTTCAAAGTTGAGTATTCCTCAACCAATTGAGGAAGAGTCAGAACCTACAATGGTAGATTAGTATAGGCAGTACAGGTAGGAGTGGGATGAGTTTGGTCTTGAATTTCATGATCTTATGTCATTCTGGGATTATGTAGACACTCATAATAGATAAACTCCTAGGAATAGGGGAAGGCATATTCATCATGGCCAACAAGGTCAAGGAGAGCATGCACATCAGATACCACAAGGATTCCAGGAGATACAGAAAAATATTGGCAAAATCCACATTCCTTTCTTTGATGCATCTGGAAATATGATAGCCAAGGTTTGGGTCTAGAATATGGACACGTATCTAGTTGAACCAGATGATTGAAGATGATGCCATAAAATTTTATACCTTACATTTGGAGGGTGTTGCCCATGATTGGTGGCACCATGGCATGCACACCTTGGGACATGATAGAGTGGATACATACGTGAAGTTTACAGAGTGACTCCATCATTGATTTGATAAGAAAGAATAGGAGTTGGAATTCAAAGAGTTGACTCATTTGAAACAATGGGGCTTAGTTGACTCTTATATTTTTGAATTCCAAATGTTATCTATCATGGTTACAAATATGTTCAAAATACGGTTGGTGGTTTTTTTTATGGATGGTCTGATGGAACCTTTGAGAGGTTGGGTCAAATATTTTAACCCAACTACCCTGCATGATTCCATTAGGTAAGCTCGAGACATGGAAGTCACCTCCACTAATTCAAAGAGTCAATACAAAGGAAAAGACTTAAATCAATTCAAAGGAAAGGACATCAAAAAGGAGAAATATAAAAAACTTTTCAAAAAATGCAATGATCAGCAAAGGGGAACATTCAAAAAATTGGACCCCAACACCCTTCAGGAGCTCTAGAAGAAAGGATTATGTTTCACTTGCCAAAAACCTTGGACACCTGCACATAAATGTGAATTTAAGGGAAAATTACATTTGATTGAGTATTATACAGATGATGAAATTAGTTTTGAAATTTCTGATCAACAATCAGAAAGTGGGGACAGTGATGGTGAACAGGTTGCAGAAGAACCATAAGAGAGGCAAAATCAAGAGTAAAAAGGTAGTAATACTCTTGCCCACCTTCACAGTGTACAGGGAGCTCAGTCTTTGAGGATACGAGGTGTTTTATAGGGGCAGCGTGTGGTCACATTAATAGACACAGGAGCCACACATAATTTTATCGATGAGGGACTGGTAGCACGTAAAAAATTGGAGATAGTGGAAGTATATGAATTCAAATTCCTAATTGTAGATGGTTTCTCCATTTCTTGCACTAGAAAGGTGCCACATATGAAACTTACTTTGGGCAATTATGAGGTATGTGCAGATTTCTTTGTGGTCAACATAAATAACTTGGATGAAGTATTGGGTATTCAGTGGCTAAAAACTCTAGGTGAGATAACTTTCAACTTCCAAAAAATGGAGTTGAAATTTAAGGCAAATGGACGACGATTTGTGTTGAGAGGAATGTCATAAGGTGAAGCTCATTTTGTATCATTTAAAAGGATGGAGAAACTTATGAGACATAACCAGGCTAAGTGGGTAGCCCACTGTGTTATTCTACCTACACCCACCGAGGAAAAAGAATGAAGCTATCTTCCAAAAATTCAGACTTTGCTCACCAAACATAGCAAATTATTTAGCAGCATACCACTAGGAGTACCATCGGATAGAGGGACTGAACATATCATATAACTAGAGGGGGTTACTACCCCTATCATGATTACTCCCTATCATCATCCGAAGTGACATAAGGATGATATAGAGAAGGCCATCCAAGACTTGATCAATATGGGACATATCAGACCAAGCAAGATTCCATTTGCTTCTTCTATGGTATTAGTTAAGAAAAAGGATGGTACAATGCGTATTGTATTGACTATCAGGCATTGAACAAAAATACAATTAAAAAAAGATACCCGATACCACACATTGATGATCTATTGGATGAGTTGCACGGTGTTGTTTACTTCACCAAGATAGATATGAGATCAGGGTATCACCAGATCAGGATGAGGGAATCAAATATGGATAAGACTACTTTTCAATGCCATTATGGGCATTTCAAGTTCTTGGTTATGCCATTTGGGCTAACCAACGCACCTACCACTTTTCAGTATTTAATGAACAGGGTGTTTCAGAGATAGTTGAGGAAGTTCATGTTGGTATTTTTCAATGATATCCTTATCTATAGCCGCACATGGGAGGAGCACCTAAGGCATCTGGATGAGGTGCTAAGTATTCTGGAGGTAGAGTCTCTTTTTGCTAAAGAGACTAAGTGTGAGTTTGGAATGATCGAGTTATTATACTTAGGTCATATCATCAGTGCTCAGGGAGTCAAGATGGACCCTGAGAAGGTACAGGCGATACTGGATTGGCCACCTCTGACTACCCTTAAATAGCTCAAGGGGTTTTTCGATTTGTGTGGTTTTTACCATAGATTTGTCAAAGGATTTTTATAGTTGGCAGCACCCTTGATAAACTTGACGAAGAAGGGCACATTTCAGTGGTCAGATAAGGCACAACAAGCATTTGATATATTTAAGGAGGTTATGAGCAATTTTCCTATCTTGGCTATACCAGACTTCACCAAACCCTTTGAGGTGGAGTGTGATGCATCAGGAGAAGGTATTGGAGCAGTTTTTATGTAGAGCAAACATTCGATAGCCTTTGAGAGCTAGAAATTGAGGGGAGGAGAGACCAATTATTCGATGTATGATCATGAGATGCTAGCCATCATGCATGCATTGGCTAAGTTTAGACAGTACTTGGTAGGCCAGATATTTATTGTTAGAACTGACCATAATAGCCTTAGATACTTTTTGAATCAAAAGGATCTCAATGACAAGCAGATGAAGTGGATCAGTAAGATATAGTCCTATGACTTTGACATCAAATTTTTTAAAGGAAATAAGAACATCGTGGCCGATGCACTATCCAGATACCCCCATTTATGTTCATTAACAGATACTTATGAGGATTGGAGGCCCAAGCTCATAGCAGATTATGCTAAAGACAAGTTTGCTCGCAAGATTTTAGATGGTACATAGGACAATGATAGGTATGTTATCAGGGATGAGGTGATTTATTATAAGGGAAGAATTTGGATCACACCAGATTCCAAATTCAAGAGACAAATATTCAGACTTCTTCATGATACACCTATGGCGGGACACCCTGGTTACTACAAGAACTACAGGCAGATCAGGGAGAGGTTTGCATGGAGAGGACTTAAGGATGATATCTTACAATACATTCGAGAGTGTTTTTTGCACCAATAAAATAAATATGAGCATACATTCCCTACCAGTTTACTCCAGCCACTCCCCATTTCTTCATAGAAGTGGGATATCATATTCATGGACTTTGTTACTAGACTTCCCAAGTCACAGGGAAAGGATTATTTGTATGTGGTGGTAGACATACTCATGAAGTATGCCCATTTCTTCACCATCACCATAGGGTTCACAGCAGCTCAGGTGGTTGAGCTATTTTTCAGGGAGATATTCAGATTGCATGGCTTACCTAAGACCATTGTTAGTGATTGAGATAGTAAATTTATGAGTCTATTTTGGTAGGGGCTATTCATATTGTGTGGGACAGAGCTGACACCGAGCACGAGTTATCATCCTCAGACTGACGAACAAATAGAGATTGTCAACAAATGGATTGAGGGATATCTAAGAAATTATGTGTTAGGATAACAGAAGGCATGGGTTAGATGGTTGCATATGGGGGAATATTGTTATAATTCATCCTATCACATATTGATTAAGATGTCACCATTTATGGCATTGTATAGGTATGAAGCACCCAGCTTCATGGATTTGGTTTTAGATGATAGACGGGTCCCTAGGGCCAAGGATTTTTTGTAGGAGGCATAGGATATCATGTGTTCATTGCAAGATAAAATCAGACAGACATAGGAGCAGCAAAATAAATATGCTTATCATAAGAGGATCAAACACTCATTTGAGATAGATGACATGGTTTATCTAAGACTGCAACCATTCAGGCAGTCATCACTAAAGAGGAGTGGAGTTGAGAAGCTCAAAACTCAATTTTATGGCCCATTTGAAGTCTTACAGTGTGTGGGTGAGGTAGCCTATGAGCTATAGCTACCTTAGAGCGGTAGAGTGCATAATGTGTTCCACGTTTCCCACCTCAAGAAGGCATTGGAACACAATGTCACACCCTCGAAAAATTTACCACCTCTGGACAAAGAGGGCAAGTTGGTGTTAATTCCAGAGGTAGTTAGTGGACATAGAGAGCGTACCCTCAAGTGAAGGACTATAAAAGAATATTTTATCAAATGGAGGAACTTACCTGAGGAAGATGCCACTTGGGAGGGTGAATCGATAATGTAGACTCTAGGATTCCAATTGCTTAAGGACAAGCAATTTTGAGGAGGGGATACTATAATGACCCCTTCTCTATGGTAGATAGAGTAGAGACCTGTTAGCCTAGTCACAGGGGTCCCCTAGGCTAAACAGTTTGGTTAGGGACTCATGTGTTGACCAAAGGGAAGGTCAACACCTGAGTCCATCATTCAAAAGGTTCAATTCTTCCATTTGTAGGTGTTGACCAAAGGGAAGGTCGCTAGGCTTGAAAAGTGTTTATATTTTACTGTTGAGTTATAATATGATATTATAACTCTAAAATATAAAGTAACTCAACTTTAAGTTATGAAAATATAAAGTAACTCAAATTTAAGTTATAACTTAAAGTCCTTCGCCTAGTACAAGGGGGTCCACTTTAATGTCATAAAGTGACAATAATGAATATTTAAAAGAATTATATGTGCAATACCAAAGTGGGCACCTAAACCAAAAGGTAACTTTCTTCTATTTAATGGTAATTTGGAGCTCATTTGGAGTATGGAGAATTTGGAATTTTTATTGAGCTTTTCATAGGTATTTTTGATAGAAGATCAAAGGGCTTGTTGGAAGTGATTTCTCAGCAGGATTGGACCAGTTTCAGGTGTGAGAAATCACCTCTAGCTAAAGGATATTGAATTTCTCAATTGTAGAGGAATTATCAGAGCATAACAATGGCATTTCAGATTTTTCCTATGACTAAAATCAATTGGATTGGAGATCAGAGCTTCTAGGTTTCATTATTTCAATGGTAATTTAAATGGGTCTCAATCCATTTTAAAGTTACTAAAGTTTGAGGGAAAAAATCAGGCCAGCCATACCATTTTTTTCTCATATTCTATGGATTTGATTTGAAGGTCGTACAGTTTAGAGGGTTAGCATATTTAATTAGCAGTAGTCTTTTGAAAGCAGTTTTGGTTGGGTTCAAACTTGCATGTGGAGCAGCCAACCTTAGTTTGAAATCTACACTCACTGAAGGGCCATTGGGAGGAATGAAGAAGGAAAATCGTAGCAAATGAGACAATTCTAGACTTACTTTTTGTATCATATTTGTTTTTGTTCATAATCAGGTTAGGAAAATATGTAAATTTGTATCTATTTTTAGTTATCATGAATTGAAATAAAATTTGTTCTTGTTTCCAACTATTTCTTGTTATCAATTTGCAATTACTTTCAAATCAACCACACAAACTCACAAAAAAATCAGACCATAAATAATACATGCAAAATAACAAATAAGTGTAGTAGAGGGACGGGGTGTTCATTATAATCCTCCAGTATGAAAAAAGTAAGGGCTCCATTAGCATACAAAAAAATAGAATTTTACAAGAAATGAACTTGTTAAGGTTTGCAGTAACCTTTGACATCGAGGCTTAGAATTTTATCAGCAAATGAATCAATTGGCTGCAATAGAGCAGGAAAGGTAAAAATGTTAAAATATGCAGCCCACAACTAGAAATGAGCTTGCCTCCTAAATACAAAGAGGAGGTTGTTCCAAAATAAAAAACCTCCAAGGCATAAAATGAGTCAAATGACCAAGGAGAAGTAGCAAAAGGAACAACAAAAGAAGAAACAAAAAAAGGAGACCCTCCAAGCATTGAAATCACTAGTTGAATAAACTGTAGTTTGAATAAGTCAAAGGGGAATGTACAACATAGATAAAAAGGGATAGTGGAAGCCAATTGTACCAATTTTGAAGATCAACTCAGAAAAAGACAAGTGTAAGATCGAGATCAAGTAAAAAATAATAGATTCAAGAACCACAAGCTATAATAGGAAGCGCCCAGGATAGAATCTACATCAAGCATTAGAGATAGAAATTTTTTCTAAGAGGTATACTTGAGTGCCCTTTAGATTTATGTTGTTGTATCCCCTTTTGTGTCTATTTTTCTTACTCATTCTTCTTTCTTCCCCTTACTATGCAGGATTTTGGATAGGAAAGTACTCAAGAAGCTGAGAATATTTCTAGACCCATTGAGTCAAATATTCAGAGACTTTGTTGTTACCTAATTAGAACAAGAAGAGTATGAGAGTTATGTTACATTATTTGAATAGAATATCTTCATTGTACTGATAATTTTTTTGAGAAAATCAAATTTCAAAGGCTCCTTGCCTACTCTGCATGTAATAATATTTTAAATCAATACAATTCTGAGTCTTTTTCCTATTATTTCATTGTATCAGTTTGGTGTGTTACTATGTAATGGATTACATTATTTGAATGCATTGTGTATGTTTCTCTCGTTGGCTAACTTTTAGTTTTATTACGATATTCGAATAAGTCTAAGAGCACCAATTTTTCTTTTCTCCCTTCTCTTTGTTCATGTCAAATACGTTGTTAAATTACTATAACAGCCCAATGAATCTAGGCACCGATCTACATAAGGCATAACAATGGTTATTTTCTTGCTTGGTCATTTTAATACATATAGTGTTACTTTAATCTGGAGCATGTAAACCATGTTTTATCATAAATTACCATTGGGGTTTCCTTACCCATTTTGTGGTTTTTCTTTAGCAATATTCAAGTTAATCAGAATAAATTGGCAGGTTGACCAGAGCCTGTAATAGCTCGTTGGTTTCAAATTATTTCTTGCAGTGTGACAATCGAACCTTATGGATGCAATAAATGGTTCCAAAAGGTATGAAGTGAGGGGTATTAAGAAATGGATATGAGAAATTAATTGATTAAAGAAGTATTTTTTGTAAGTATTCAATTACTTAGGGGTATGAAGTGAGGGGTATGAATAAAGGGATATGACACATTAATTGATTAAATAAGTTGTTTTTGTAAGTATTCAATTACTTAGGGGTATGAATAAAGGAGTATGAATTTAGGGGTATAAATTTAGGGGTATAAAGTTAGGGGTATGAAGAAAGGGGTATGAAGTGAGGGGTATGAGGCCTTAATTGATTAAAGAAGTGGTTTTTTTAAGTATTCAATTAGTTAGGGGTATGAATAAAGGGGTATGAAGTGAGAGGTATGAAGAAAGGGGTATGAAGTGAGGGGTATGAAGAAAGAGATATGAGACATTAATTGATTAAATAAGTGGTTTTTGTAAGTATTCAATTACTTAGGGGTATAAAGTGAGTGGTATTTAGTGAGGGGTTTGAAGAAAGGGGTATGAAGAAAGGGTTATGAATAAAGGGGTATGAATAAAGGGGTATGAAGAAAGGGGTATGGAGTTAGGGTGGTGAAGTTAGGGGGTATGAAGTGAATAAATTTAGGGGTATGAAGTGAGGGGTATGAGAAATTAATTGATTAAAGAAGTAGTTTTTGTAAGTATTCAATTAGTTATGGGTATGAAGAAAGGGGTATGAAGTAAGGGGAATGAAGAAAGGGAAATGAGATAATAATTGATCAAATAAGTGGTTTTCATAAGTATTCAATTACTTATGGGTATGAAGTGAGGGGTATTTAGTGAAGGGTATGAAGAAAGGGGCATGAAGAAAGGGTTATGAAGCTAGGGGTATGAATTTAAGGGTATGAAGAAAGAGGTATGAAGTGAGGGGTATGAAGTTAGGGGTATGAAGAAAGAGGTATGAAGTGATGGGTATGAGGCCTTGGGGGTATGAAGTGAGGGGTATTTAGTGAGGGGTATGAAGTTATTGGTATGAATTTAGGGGTATGAATAAAGGGGTATGAAGTGAGGGGTATGAGGCCTTAATTGATTAAAGAAGTGGTTTTTTAAGTATTCAATTAGTTAGGGGTATGAATAAAGGGGTATGAAGTGAGGGGTATTAAGAAAATGATATGAGACATAAATTGATTAAACAAGTGGTTTTTGTAAGTATTCAATTACTTAGGGGTATGAATTGAGGGGTATTTAGTGAGGGGTATGAAGAAGGTGCTATGAATAGAGGGGTATCAAGTTAGAGGTATGAAGAAAATGGTTTAAAGTAAGGGGTATGAAAAAGGGGTATGAAGTGAATGAAATTAGGGGTATGAAGAGAGGGGTATGAAGAAAGGGATATGAGACATTAATTGATTAAAGAAGTGGTTTTTGTAAGTATTCAATTACTTAGGGGTATGAAATGAGGGGTATTTGGTGAGGGTATGAAGAAAGGGGTATGAAGTTAGGGGTATGAAGTAGGGGTATGAAGAAAGGGTTATGAAGTGAATGAATTTAGGGGTATGAAGTGAGGGGTATGAGACCTTTATTGATTAAAGAAGTGGTTTTTGTAAGTATTCAATTAGTTAGAGGTATGAAAAAAGGGGTATTAAGAAAGAGATATGAGACATTAATTTAATGAAGAAGTGGTTTTTGTAAATATTTAATTAAATAGGGGTATGAAGTGAGGGCTATTAATTGAGGGGTATGAAGAAAGGGGTATGAATAAAGGTGTATGAAGTTAGGGGTATGAATTTAGAGGTATGAAGAAAGGGGTATGAAGTTAGGGGTATGATGTTAGAGAGTATTAAGAAAGGGGTATGAATAAAAGGGTATGAAGTTAGGGGTATGAATAAATGGGTATGAAGAAATAGGTATGAAGTGAGGGGTATGAATAAATGGGTGTGAAGTTAGGGGTATGAGACCTTAATTTACTAAAGTTAAGGTATGAAGATAGGGATATGAATAAAGGGGTATGAAGTGAGGATTATCTAGTGAGAGGTATGAAGAAAGGGGTATGAATATTGGGGTATGAATTTAAGGATATGAATTTAGGGGTGTGAAGAAATGGGTATGAAGTAAGGGGTATGAAGCTAGGGGTATGAAGTGAGGGGTATGAGGCCTTAATTGATTAAATAAGTGATTTTTGTAAGTATTCAATAAGTTAGGGGTATGAATAAAGGGATATGAAGTGAGGGGTATGAAGAAAGGGGTATGAAGTTAGGGGTATGAAGTTAGGGGTATGAAGAAAGGGATATGAAACATTAATTTATTAAAGAAATTTTATTGTAAGTATTAAATTACTTAGGGGTATAAAGTGAGTGGTATTTAGTGAGGGGTATGAAGAAGGGGTTATGAATAAAGGGGTATGAATTTAGGGTTATGAATTTAGGGGGTATGAAGTGAATGAAGATAGGGGTATGAGACATTAATTGATTAAAAAAATGGTTTTCATAAGTATTCAATTAGTTATGGGTATGAAGAAAGGGATATGAAGTGAGAGGTATGAAGAAAGGCATATGAATTTAGGGGTATGAAGAAAGAGATATGAGACATTAATAGATTAAAGAAGTGGTTTTTGTAAGTATTTAATTACTTATGGGTATGAAGTGAGGGGTATTTAGTGAGGGGTCTGAAGAAATGGGTATGAATAAAGGGATATGAAGTTAGGGGTATGAAATTAGGGGGTATGAAGAAAGTGGTATGAAGAAAGGGGTGTTAATTTAGGGGTATGAAGAAAGGGGTATGAGGCCTTAATTGATTAAAGAAGTGGAGTTTTTAAGTATTCAATTAGTTAGGGGTATGAATAAAGGGGTATGAAGTGAGGGGTATGAAAAAAATGGTATGGAGTAAGGGGTATGAAGAAAGAGATATGAGACATTAATTGATTAAAGAAGAGGTTTTTTTAAGTATTCAATTACTTAGGGGTATAAAGTAAGTGGTATTTGGTGAGGGGTTTGAAGAAATGGGCATGAAGAAAGGGTTATGAATAAAGGGATATGAAGAAAGGGGTATGAAGTTAGGGTGGTGAAGTTAGGGGGTATGAAGTGAATGAAGTTAGGGGTATGAGACATTAATTGATTAAAGAAGTAGTTTTTGTAAGTATTCAATTAGTTATGTGTATGAAGAAAGGGATATGAAGTGAGGGGCATGAAGAAAGGGATATGAGACATTGATTGATTAAAGAAGTGGTTTTCATAAGTATTCAATTACTCATGGGTATGAAGTGAGGGGTATTTAGTAAGGGGTATGAATAAAGAGGTATGAAGTGAGGGGTATGAAGAAAGAGATATGAGACATTAATTGATTAAAGAAGTGGTTTTTGTAAGTATTTAATTAAATAGGGGTATGAAGTGAGGGGTATTAATTGAGGGGTATGAATAAATATGTATGAAGTTAGGGGTGTGAATTTAGAGGTATGAAGAAATGGGTATGAAGTTAGGGGTATGATGTTAGAGAGTATTAAGAAAGGGGTATGAAGAAAAGGGTATGAAGTATAGGGTATGAAGAAATGGGTATGAAGTGAGGGGTATGAAGAAATGGGTGTGAAGTTAGGGGTATGAGACCTTAATTTACTAAATTTAAGGGTATGAAGAGAGGGATATGAATAAAGGGGTATGAAGTGAGGATTATTTAGTGAGAGGTATGAAGAAAGGGGTATGAATATTGGGGTATGAAGTTAAGGATATGAATTTAGGGGTATGAATAAAGGGGTATGAATCTAGGGTTATGAAGAAAGGGGTATGAAGTGAATGAAGTTAGGGTTTGAAGTGAGGGGTATGAGGCCTTAATTTATTAAATAAGTGGTTTTTGTAAGTATTCAATAAGTTAGGGGTAGGAATAAAGGGGTATGAAGTGAGGGGTCTGAAGAAAGGGATATGAAACATTAATTGATTAAGAAATTTTTATTGTAAGTATTAAATTACTTAGGGGTATAAAGTGGGTGGTATTTAGTGAGGTGTATGAAGAAAGGGGTATGAATAAGAGGTTATGAATAAAGGAGTATGAAGTTAGGGGTATGAAGAAAGGGGTATGAATTTAGGGTTATGAATTTAGGGGTATGAAGAAATGGGTATGAAGTGAATGAAGATAGGGGTATGAGACATTAATTGATTAAAAAAATGATTTTTGTAAGTATTAAATTAGTTATGGGTATGAAAAAAAGGGTATGAAGTGAGAGGTATGAAGAAATGCATATGAAGTTAGGGGTATGAAGAAAGAGATATGAGACATTAAATGGTTAAATAAAGTGGTATTTGTAAGTATTCAATTACTTACGGGTATGAAGTGAGGGGTATTTAGTGATGGGTATGAATAAACGAGTATGAATAAAGGGGTATGAAGTTAGGGGTATGAAATTAGGGGGTATGAAGAAAGTATTATGAAGAAAGGGGTATGAAGTAAGGGGTATGAGGCCTTAATTGATTAAAAAAGTGGATTTTTTAAGTATTCAATTAGTTAGGGGTATGAAGAAAGGGGTATGAGGAAAGGGATATGAAGAAAGGGATATGAAGAGAGGGGTATTAATAAAAGTATATGAGACATTGATTGATTAAAGAAGTGGTTTTTGTAAGTATTCAATTACTTAGAGGTATGAATTAAGGGGTATTTAATGAGGGGTATGAAGAAGGGGCTATGAATAAAGGGTTATCAAGTTAGATGTATGAAGAAAGGGGTTTGAAGAAAGAGGTCTGAAGTAAAGGGTATGAAAAAAGGGGTATAAAGTGAATTAATTTAGGGGTATGAGACCTTAATTGATTAAATTTAGGGGTATGAAGAGAGGGGTATGAAGAAAGAGATATGAGACATTAATTGATTAAAGAAGTAGTTTTTGTAAGTATTCAATTACTTAGGGGTATGAAATGAGGGGCATTTAGTGAGGGGTATGAATAAAGGGATGTGAAGTTAGGGGTATGAAGAAAGGGGTATGAAGTTAGGAGGTATGAAGAAAGGGGTATGAAGTGAATGAATTTAGGGGTATGAAGTGAGGGGTATGAGATCTTTATTGATTAAAGAAGTGGTTTTTGTAAGTATTCAATTAGTTAAAGGTATGAAGAAAGGGGTATGAAGTGAGGGTATGAAGAAAGGGATATGAGACATTAATTGATTAAAGAAGTGGTTTTTGTAAATATTCAATTACTTAGGGGTATAAAGTGAGGGGTATGAAGAAAGGGGTATGAATAAAGGTGTATGAAGTTAGGGTATGAATTTAGAGGTATGAAGAAAGAGATATGAAGTTAGGGGTATGAATTTAGAGAGGATTAAAAAAGGGGTATGAAGATAAGGGTATGAATTTAGGGGTATGAATAAAGGGGCATGAAAAAATGTGTATGTAGTGAGGGGTATGAAGAAATGGGTGTGAAGTTAGGGGTATGAGACATTAATTGATTAAAGTTAGGGGTATGAAGTGAGGTGTATTTAGTGATAGGTATAAAGAAATGGGTATGAATAATGGGGTATGAATTTAGGGATATAAATTTAGGGGTATGAAGTTCGGGGTATGAATAAAGGGTTATGAAGTGAATGAATTTAATGGTATGAAGTGAGGGGTATGAGGCCTTAATTGATTAAATAAGTGATTTTCATAAGTATTCAATAAGTTAGGGGTATGAATAAAAGGGTATAAAGTGAGGGGTATGAAAAAAGGTGTATGAAGTGAGGGGTATTAATAAAAGGATATGAGATGTTAATTTATTAAAGAAGTGGTTTTGTAAGTATTCAATTACTTAGGGGTATGAAAAAATATATATTAATAAAGGGTTATGAATGAAGGGGTATAAAGAAATGGGTATGAAGTTAGGGTTATGAATTTAGGGGGTATAAAGAAAGGGATATGAAGTGAATGAAGATAGGGATATGAAATGAGGGGTATGAGAGATTAATTGACTAAAGAAGTGGCTTTTGTAAGTATTCAATTAGTTATGGGTATGAAGAAAGGGGTATGAAGTAAGAGGTATGAAGAAAGGTGTATGAAGTGAGGGGTGTGAAGAAATGGATATGAGACATTAATTGATTAAATAAGTGATTTTTATAAGTATTCAATTACTTACGGGTATGAAGTGAGGGGTATTTAGTGATAGTTATGAATAAAGGGGTATGAATAAAAGGCTTTGAAGTTAGTGGTTATATAGAAAGTGTATGAAGAAAGGGGTATGAAGTGAGGAGTATGAAGCCTTAATTGATTAAAGAAGTGGTTTTTTTAAGTATTTAATTAGTTAGAGGTATGGATAAAGGGGTATGAAGTGAGGGTTATGAAGAAAGGATATGAAGTGAGGGATATTAAGAAAAGGATATGAAACATTAATTGATTAAAGAAGTGGTTTTTGTAAGAATTCAATTACTTAGGGGTATGAATTGAGGGGTATTTAGTGAGGGGTATGAAGAAGGGGCTATGAATAAATGGGGATAAAGTTAAGGGTATCAAGTTAGGGGTATGAAGAAAGGGGTTTGAAGTAAGGGGTGTGAAAAAAGGGGTATGAAGTGAATGAATTTATGGGTATGAGACCTTAATTGATTAAAGTTAGGGATATGAAGAGAGGGATATGAAGAAAGGGATATGAGACATTAATTTTTAAAGAAGTGATTTTTTTAAGTATTCAATTACTTAGGGGTATGAAATAAGGGGTATTTAGTGAGGGGTATGAGGAAAGGGGTATGAATAAAGGGTAATGAAGTTAGGGGTATGATGTTAGGTGGTACAAAGAAAAGGGGTATTAAAAAAATGAATTTAGGGGTTTGAAGTGAGGGTTATGAGACATTTATTGATTAAAGAAGTGGTTTTTGTAAGTATTCAATTAGTTTTAGGTATGAAGAAAGGGATATGAGACATTAATTAATTAAAGAAGTGGATTTTGTAAGTATTCAATTACTTAGGGGTATGAAATGATGGGTATTTAGTGAGGGTTATGAAGAAATTGGTATGAATAAAAGGGCATGAATAAATGTTTATGAAGATAGGGGTATGAATTTGGAGGTATGAAGAAAGGGGTATGAAGTTAGGGGTATGAAGTTAGAGAGTATTAAGAAAGGGGTATGAAGAAAAGGGTATGAAGTTAGAGGTATGAAGAAAGGGGTATTAAGAAATGGGTGTGAAGTTAGGGGTATGATACCTTAATTGATTAAAGTTAGGGGTATGAAGAGAGGGATATGAAGAAAGAGATATGAAGTGAGGTGTATTTAGTGAGAGGTATGAATAAAGGAGTATGAAGTTAGGGATATGAATTTAGGGGTATGAAGTAAGGGGTATAAAGTTAAGGGTATGAAGAAAGGGGTATGAAAAAGGGATATGAAGTGAATGAAGTTAGGGGTACGAAGTGAGGGGTATGAGGCCTTAATTGATTAAAGAAGTGGGTTTTGTAAGTATTCAATAATTTAGGGGTATGAATAAAGGGCTATGAAGTGAGTGGTATGAAAAAAGGGGTATAAAGTGAGGGTATGAAGAAAGGGATATGAAAAATTAATTGATTAAAGAAGTGATTTTTGTAAGTATTCAATTACTTAGGGGTATGAAGTGAGGGGTATTTAGTAAGGGGTGTGAAGAAAGGGGTATAAATAAAGGGTTATGAATAAAAGGGTATGAACTTAGAGATATGAAGAAAGCAGTATGAAGTTAGGGTTATGAATTTAGGGGGTATGAAGAAAGTGGTATGAAGTGAACCAATATAGGGTTAAAAAGTGAGGGGTATGAGACATTAATTGATTAAATAAGTGGTTTTTGTAAGTATTCAATTAGTTATGGGTATGAAGAAAGGTGTATGAAGTGATAGTTATGAAGAAAGGCGTATGAAGTGAGGGGTATGAAGAAAGGGATATGAGACATTAATTTATTAAAGAAGTGGTTTTTGTAAGTATTCAATTACTTATGGGTATGAAGTGAGGGGTATTTAGTGAGGGGTATGAAGAAAGGTGTATTAATAAAGGGGTATTAAGAAAGAGGTATGAAGTTACGGGTATAAAATTAGGGGGTATGAAGAAAGTGGTATGAAGAAAAGGGTATGAAGTTAGGGGTATGAAAAAAGGGATATGAAGAAATGGGTATGAAGTGAGGGGTATGAAGAAAGGGATGTGAAGCGAGGGGTATGAAGTTAGGGGTATGAGACCTTAAATGATTAAATTTAGGGTTATGAAGAGAGGGGTATGAATAAAGGGGTATGAATTGAGGGCTATGAAGTTAGTGGTATGAAGTAAGGGGTAGACCTTAATTGATTAATGTCTCATACCCCTAACTTCGTACTTTTAACTTCATACCCCTAAATTTAATCAATTAAGGTCTTAGGATTTAGTATTTCAAGTTTAGGATTTAGGGTTTATAGGGTTTAGTGTTTTAAGGATTTAGGGTTTAGGGTTTTGGTTTTAGATTTTAGGGTTTAGTTTTTAGGGTTTAAATTTTAGGGTGTGAAGTGAGGGGTATGAAGTTAGGGGTATGAATTGAGGGATATGAGTTGAGGGATATGAGTTGAGGGTTATGAAGTTAAGGGTATGAAGTGATGGGTATGACGTTAGCGGTATGAGACTTTAATTGATTAAATAAGCGTTTTTAACTTTAAATTTTTATAATTGTA
>JAQPPZ010010337.1:0-31398 GCA_028583015.1 Wollemia nobilis | reverse complement strand
GCCTCACTTTTATAATTTCTCTATGGTTCTCAAATAATTGTAAAGCTCCAAAAAGTTCATTAATCAATAAAGCCTAGATTACAACCTTAAATAACTTAGGAATAAGCCAGAAATAGCTTAGGAGAAAATTAGGGAGAGAAAATAGGATAGAAAAGAAATAGGGAGGAAAGAAGAATTTAGGAGTGAATTCTTGTCTGCCGTCCTTCCTCTTGCCATCCACATTGGAGTCTATCGACCACCTCATTTGTCGTCCAGGTAAAGGTAAATAAAGGTAAAGTAAAAAATAAATTTTTACTTTAACTTCCAACATTCTCCCCCTTAAAGTTGAGAGGTCTGACTATACAGTCTCTTAGCTTTATATATTAAGCTTTAGCTATACCTTTGGTGAAGATATCTGCAATATTATCCAAATTGTTATAATATTGAAGCTCAACTATTTGTTGTTCCACCATATCTCGAATGAAGTGATACTTCATATCGAAATGCTTTGATATGCTATGATGGACTGGATTGTATGCCAAATGAATGGCACTTATGTTATCACAATACAGTAGAGTTGGACCACTTTGAATTTCTTTAATCTCTTCAAGAACTTTTCTCAACCATAGGGCTTGAGTACTAGCATGTGTGATGGCTATATACTCAACCTCAGTCTATGACAATGCTACAACAGTTTGTTTCTTGGAAATCCATGTAATTAGTCTTGATCCTAGACTAAAACAATTTCTTGATGTAGATTTCTTGTCATCTATATTGTTTCCCCAATCACTGTCATTGAAGCCAACTAATTTCATAGACTTACATTGTTGGTAATTGATTCCAAAATCCAATTTACCTTTTACATATCTCAATATTCTTTTAGTTGCTTGTAGATGCAGCTCAGAAGGACTATCCATAAACCTTGAAACTAGAGAAACAACATATTGAATATTGGTCCTTGTGTTGGTGAGAAACATCAGACTCCCAACCATGCTTCTGTAAGTGGTCATGTCAACCTTTGATGCTCCATCGTCCTTGCTCAATTGGATCCCATGTCCAGTTGAAGTTGCAACTGATTTGCATTGTTCCATGGCAAATTTCTTAATCATGTCTCTAGCATACTTGTATTGACATATGAAGATCCCTTTATTTGATTGATGCACTTCCATGCCTAGGAAGTATCGCATTAAACCAAGATCTTTCATCTTGAACTACTTCATCATGGAGTTTTTGAACTCCATATTAATTTTATTGTTACTACCCATAAATATTAGATCATCCACATACAAACAAACTATGAGAATGTCTACTCCATGCTTTAGGTAGTACAAAGTTGGTTCACTTTTGCTTCTTATGAATCCATACTCGCTGAAATAGCCATCAATGCATGAGTACCAAGATCTTGGTGCTTGCTTGAGGCCATAAAGTGCTTTCTTCAATTTGTAAACAAGGTTTTATTTTCACTGTTCTTGAAAAAATTGATGTTGTTGAACATAAACCTCTTCTATCAAGTATCCGTTCAGAAAAGCACTCTTTACATCCATGTGTTGAACATTCCATACTTTATGGGCTTCTAAGGAAATATATGATATGATTATCTCTTATCTTGCAACAGGAGCAAAAGTTTTCTCATAGTCAATGCCATATTTTTGAGTAAAACCTTTTGCTACTAGTCTCACCTTATGCCTCTGAAAGCACGAGGATACGAAAACAAAAGACGAAAATCCCAAGTGCGATGTATGCAAAAGCGAAACGTAACGCTAAGTCCTACGAACTGAAACGCATGAAAGGAAAGAAACATAAACCAATTGAAACAAGATAGAAAGCAAATGTCGAGTACAACCCTTTTTATTAATTTTCTTTAAACATCGTGTTACAATACGTCTCCTCCCTTTTGGGGACTAGGAGCGTTAAGTATGGCTCTATTACACCACGGATTGATACGCTTTCTTTCGCGTGCCCACATGTAAAATGGGTGGACCAAACGTCGCCACCACTTGCGTTGATGAGTCTTGACTCCTTGCTGCTCCTCTAATGTCGAGACCCTACGTTCAAGGAAACAGAAAATAGTCAGTAGCACTTGTAGATAAAATGAAACATGCAATCCCCAAGCCTGCGGTCAGTGTATGCATAAAATGATTAAAGCGATAACTGAAACATATCAGAATGAGCTAAAAATTTGATAGAAGCAATAAAACCTTACCAGGAAGCCACTGCAAAAGGAACAGTCCAAAAATTTTGCACAGATTTCTAATCGCTCCGGGGTGGGACGATTAGAACTGTCATAACCTGTCCAAGAGCCACCTCCTAAATGTCAGGTCCAGAAGCCTCCAAATCACCTGTAGAGTTGGGGTTAGGTAAAATGGGGTATTTTGGGATGACCCAGATGGTCATATTTTGCCAATTCGGCCTCTATCACCCAAAATATGATGATGCTATCTGCATGTTAGTGAAAGCGGGAAATGATAAAAGCATGATCAAAACTTGTCAGAATCACATGAAATTTAAATGACAACATATGTAAACAACCTAGAATCAGATGCAAAAGAAAAATTAGGGAAATCTACCATAGATTTCTAATCGCTCTGGGGTGGGGCGATTAGGACTACGATAGTTTGGGGGGCGCCCGAGGGCAGGACGCCCACCGTTTGGGACTCTGTTTCGGCACCAATCCACTTGGGATGGGTCCAAAACCTCTTATGGGGTTGTGTCAAAAAATTTGGTGGGATATTGTGGCCAAATGTTTGGGTTTGGGTCCGGATTGCGCTTCCAATAATCACCCAATAACCTCCCTCCAAAAGAGAGATCAAGGATGTAAAAGCACAATCGATGGGTGAGGATATAATTTGGCAGCACTTCGTTGCTCCAAAGGCTCCTCTCTGTTCTTTTTTTGGGTGAGAAGACTCACCAATTTATAGACCTAGGGTCTCTCTCTTTGAATGCGCATGCGAGGGCGCCACTTGAGTTGCTTGTCCTATTTTGAGAGAAAATATTATTCCCTGATTTAGAGTCTCCTTGCATGAGGCCTCCAAAATCAAAGACATGCATGACTGAAGTCTCTCTCCTTGATTTGAAGTCGTTCCTCGCAATTGCATGGCCTGAAGCTGCAATTAACTGGCGGACCTATCGAGGTTTGACTTTTTTCCAGTCAAACCTGCTATTCGCCCCACCCTGGGGCGAATGCTGATAATCGTCCCTGGGTGGGACGAATACCAGTTTGTAATCGTCCCAGGGTGGGACGAGTAGGGAGCAAAGTGCCAAAAAGGTGCCAAATTGACCTTTGACCTTCCAAACTACTGTGGGAGTGGTTAGGACCACTGTTTAACCTCTGGGGGCTGCCCTAGGGGCTATGTGTGTCAATGCGATCGGTGCTTGTTGTCACATAATCGGATTGGTGTTGTTTTGGTGTCTACAGATGCCCCTTTTTGGGAAGCGTTGTGCAAGGCACAACGCTGAGCAAAAATAGATAACCAAAGCACTAATGATTAGGGTTTCTCAGTAACCTAACCAACTCTTGATGCCCCAAGTATGGAAAGGGCATGCATTCTTGAATCCTTGCTTCTGACGAGCTAAGGAGCTTAATTCAAGTGTTAACCTTTTTTAGTGAGGTGTTACTTGATCTTGGACATTGTTCAGTCATGAATAGGCAAAGGGCGCAACCTTTTGTCTATGGGAACCTTGAGTTCATGATTCATGAATGCCAAGTGTTTGATCAGCTTGTGATTATTGCTTGTTTGCTGCCCCAAGCAGGAGCATGATTGTCTTTGTCAATGATCCTTTGAATGCGTGCCATTTCCTTGATTGGGTGTGTTTTTGTTGATTGGTGACTAAGTGTGACTACCCCCTCAAGCGACGAATCGATGAGGGAATGACCAACATGAGAAAAGTGATGAGTCGCTTGACCCAAGATGACTTATGTAAGGGTGCCTTTAGTTGTTTTTCGTTGAATGCTTACGCAGTTTTCGAACATTATGACCTATTTTTGGTGGGTTTGAACCCTTTTTGTGATGCATTTTGGAGCTAAAATTGTCAAAAATCCGTCCTCCCGTGGAGCGGTCCGGCTATGGTAGCCTTCTTAGGGAGTAGGATAGTGACAATTTGTGACCCCAATATCTTTTTTGGATGCCAAGAATGTCAGGCGCAAAGGCGCCTTCGTTCGGCAATGTTATTGCTATTTTTGGTTGGGTTGTGACCCTTTTGGTGATGCCATTTGGGGATGAAATTCTTGACAATCCGTCCTCCCGTGGAGCGGTCCGGCTATGGTAGCCTTCTTAGGGAATAGGATAGTGAGGATTTGTGACCCCGACGTCTATTTTGCATGCCCAAAATGTCAAGTGCAAAAGCACTCTTATTGGACAATTTTATTGCTTGTTTTTGGTGCATTTTGTGCATTTTTGCTTTTTTTGAAATTTTTGCTCTGTAATCGTCCCTGGGTGGGACGAATACCAGTTTAGTAATCGTCCTAGGGTGGGACGAGCGCTAACTAGAGTGCTCATCCCAGGGAGGAACGATTACAGGCTCAAAAAGCCTATTTAAGGGCCAAAACTAGGTTTTGGGCTCATTTGCATTTGTTTTTCCTAGCGATTTGGAGCTCTGAGGAGGAGGAGGTCAATTCTACGAAGCGAAGCACTGCCGAATTTTTCCCGCCACCATGAGTTCACGGACCGGATCATCAAGCGGCGGAGCCGAAGCGAGACCAGTGAGTGCTCTTCCTCTTTATTGTTTGTGTTGTTTGTTACAGTTTTTAAAACCGTAATTTAGTTGTTTTTTTCTTTTGTATTTTGTTTTTCAAATTAAAAATGAAACCCTAAAAAGGAGTTGTTTTGTTTTGTATGTGTGTGATTATGTGTGAATTTTTTTGTGTTTTGTATGGCTTCATTAAAACTTAGGTTGAAACCCTAGTGGAAACCATGTTTATTTGGCATTTGTGATAAACTAAAAGAAACCCTAGTCTAATAAAAATCAAAACTTAGCTTAAAAACTTAGGTTAACCCTAGTTTGAACAAAGATCAAAACTTAGCTTAAAAACTTAGGTTAACCTTAGTTGTTTATTTATTTTTTTTTTTTTTGTCAGTGTAGACTAAGGGTAAACCCTAGGTGGACTAAAAATTGTTTTGAGTTTATTTAGTTATTTTTTGAGTTAAAACCCTAGGACTAAAAATTTTTTTGATTTTTTTTTGTTTTTAATTTATCGGGTTGACGTAGAGTTAAAACCCTAGGATGAAAAATGTTGTTTTGATTTTTTTTGTTTTTTAAATTTATCAGTTTAGACTTAGAGTTAAAAACCCTAGGGACTGAAAATTGTTTTTGAATTTTTTTTGTTTTTAATTTATCAGTTGGACTTAGAGTTAAAAACCCTAGGACTGAAAAATTGTTTTTGAATTTTTTTGTTTTTAATTTATTAGTTTAGAGTTAAAAACCTAGAGACAAATTTTTGATTTTTTTGTTTTTAATTTATCAGTTTAGACGTAGAGTTAAAAACCCTAGGACTGACAAATTGTTTTGAATTTTTTTTGTTTTTAATTTGTCAGTTGAGACGTAGAGTTAAAAACCCTAGGACTGACAAATTGTTTTTGATTTTTGTTTTTGTTAATTTATCAGTTTGACCTAGAGTTAAAAAACCTAGGACTGACAATTTTGATTTTAAATTTTTTTTTTTGTTTTTAATTTTGTTGTATTTTTTGAATTGTTTTTAGTTGTACATTGTTTATGCATTGTTGTATATTCATGTTATTGTTGTACAGTTTTTCATGGTTTTTAATGTTTTTGTTTTGTTTTCTTTTGCAGGTTGTGAAGAGTCGGTACCGTGTGCCGACAGTTTTCTCTGAAGCATGGGAGGCACTGACTTTGGCTGACTGGGAGTGGCTTGATGCCCTTGGGCTCAAGCAGGTGACTCGACTAGAGCCTGTGGTGGGGGATCGGGCCTACCTGACCACCTTGATCAACTTGTGGGATCCCTGGACCAATACCTTCCATCTCCCAATAGGGGAGATGACAGTGACCTTGGAGGACGTCTATCGGATTCTATGGATTTTGATAGATGGGCTACCGATCAGGACGACGTCGCGTGATCAGCGGACAACTGTACTGACGTGATGCTTCGGGCATGGGGAGGAGTTAGGTGTGGACAACCCAGTGGAGAGGGCAGAGGGTGACTGCCAGATTGGTGGGATTTTGGTATGATGGTGGCTAGAGAGGGGCGTGTTGGGAGTGAGGCACGCAGTACTGATGGGCCTCATTTCCAACATGCTGCTACCCGACTCTTCAGGTGCATGGTTCCCTTGGAACCTGCTGGAGGTGGTTTTTAGGTTGGTGGAGTGTCCGACGGAGGCACCTCTGATCATGAGATGGGGATAGACTCTACTGGCATAGCTCTATGATGAGTTGTACGAGGTCCACTATCGGAGGCAGAAGGGGATTGGATGCAGCTATCTATTGCAGTGTTGGGCTTGGCAGCACATAGCTGTGGAGAGGCCGATGGGGTTGCCATGGATGACTCGGGCGGAGATGGTAGACCGAGAGATCGGGTACGGGGCATTATGGTGGAGGTCTGAGGAGCAGGGACAGAGTCGATGGTGGGCAGGTGTCGTAGGGCACTATGCTGATGCCTTCGCTCGGCTTGCTCTAGGGGAGGTGTTCTGGTGCCCCTATCGGGATTGTCCAGCCTGGCCTGAGGCTGGAGAGTGGCTCCGGTGGGTTCGCAGGGGGAGGTGGCTGATTGGGCGGCATGGGACTGAGCAGGAGTTCTTCTCGTATGGTCGGGTGACACGATAGTTTGGGGTGCGCCAGGGGTTGCTTGGTGAGCCCTTGATCTATCAGTACTAGGGGGACGAGAGGACTCTGGTCTGGCCAGTCATTGCACCATTGGGTGAGGATTTAGATATAGTGATTGACATCCCAGATGTGGATGACGTCGGGGTTACCACTGAGTATGACCAGTGGTGGACTTTGCGGTGATGGTGAGGCGAGGGGCCTCTAGGGGGCACAGAGGTGGCAGTAGCAGGTGGTGATGATGTAGAGGCATCAGGAGAGGGTTGGGGGTTCCTCTTGAGGATGCGGACATGGTAGAGGTGGATGATTTTGGGGGGATTTTGGGGTTCTAGATCAGCCAGAGATGCAGGACGTTCCAGAGTAGTGGGAGCCAGAGCAGGCTGCTGTGCCAGAGATGCCAATGCCTCAGGCAGTTTTGGAGGACATGGAGGTAGGGTTGCATGCTGAGAATGCATGATTGGCGAGGCTACTCTAGAGGTGGGATGAGGAGCTCGGGGATGCACTATGGGAGAGGGATCTCCTACGAACGCAGCTAGTGGAGTGGGAGAACGCATTTGCGATGTATCACCGATGGGATGGGGATACCGATGCTGCACGGGAGATGGATCTCCTATGGATGCAGCTAGCAGAGAAGGAGAAGGCATTGGCACAGCATGATGATGTAGTAGCTTTGTACCATCGATGGGAGGTGGAGTGGTTTCGACATCGAATGGATTTGGAGGGAGAGATTATCCACCTCGGGGGGTGGATACCTGAGCCCTCTGGAGGTGGGTCTTCACGTCGGATGAGGGGCAGCGATACTGAGCAGTCAGCATCGTCTCGTCACAGGCGATTGGATGAGGGGGGTGCTAGTGGGCGTGATGCGGGGGCGAGCAACAGCCACCCTGAGAGGTCCCATAGGACCCACACCACGGGGGTAGTTCCCGTCGCACCGATCCTGCATGATCATGGTGGCCGATGCCCTAGGCTTGGGGGTTTTTGAGTTTTTGCTTTGTTGCGAGGTCAGAGGACCGGTTTATTGTAGCCTATGGGCATTTTTGATGATATATATATACATATGACTTTCTTTGTGTTTAGACACTTGTCATGGTTTGTTTTTCTATTTATGCACAGTTATTTATGATGATGTATGCATGTGGTATTATGAATGCGATGTGTCTAATTATATGATGTATGCATATGGAATGAATGAAATGAGTTGTTGATAACTTGTCGATGGCACCATAGACTGTACAAGATTTACTGGCTTTCTGTACTTATGTGATGGCTTTGTGGAATGACTTTGCATGTGATAACTTTGTTTTTGTATTTTTCATATTATCTGATGGTGATGTACGTAATGAAATGTACCAGTTGTTTTAAAATGTAGTTAAGCTTTTCTGAGATTCAGATATTTTAACTAACTAGCCAAGACTGTACATTTATCTCGCAAGACTTTTGAACAAGGTATAAATCAGACTTGAGTTTGACCAAGTTATTTCACATCCTTGTGTGTGCAATTGAGTTCGTTTATGTGGTATTTGTCAGGATACCGCCAATGCCAGATAGGCTGTCAACCAAACCTGTACTGAGGATCACCTAATTAGCTCCACTAACTCCGTTGTTGTATTTAGTAAGATTAATCCATGGGACAATCTAAGGTACCATAAGCTAGCTCATCCACATGCAAACATTGGTCTGCTCACACGCAAAGCTAATGTGATAGACATATCATCATGCGTTTAGGATACCGCCATTGCTAGGTAGGTTGTCCACCAAACCCGTAATGAGGATCACCTAGATGGTTTTTGAATGCTGAGAATTCTAGGGATTCAAGCTCAGGCGTCTTTTATTTGCTCAACGTGTTAGGATACTTGCTCGTATACATAGTGATGAAAATCACTGTTTATTTTTCTCTTTTGTTTTTCTTTTTGAGCAAGGATTTTGAATAGTGGTGATAACCACTGTTATTTGATTTTGCATTTGAGGTTGCAAAGTTGAGCTTGTAGGTTTTTGGCTTGTGAATGACATTGATCCTTTTAGGCCTTGGGGATGACTACCCATCCTGTTCAGGGATGTGTAGTACGAATCCTTACGACTTTGGGAACCAAAGGGGATTAGGGATATTATGAAGTAAGGGCATTGATCTTTTAGGCCTTGGGGATGACTACCCATCCTTGTCAGGGGTGTGTAGTATGAATCCTTATGACTTTGGAGACCAAAGGTGATTGGAGATGTTCGTGATGATGGCTTGTGGGGATTTTGCTTTTGAATGGCATTGATCCTTTTAGGCCTTGGGGATGACTACCCATCCTTGTTAGGGGCGTGTAGTACGAATCCTTACAACTTTGGGGACCAACGGTGATTGGGATTTTTGCTAGTGGTGAAAACCACTATTTATTTAGGGGGAATTGATGGGGAAGAGCTTGTCCTTTTGTCAATTCTCAAGCACTCTTGAACCATTCGCACAGGGGGATGAGCAGGCTAATCTTTCACCTATGGTATCCTAGACTGCTTTGTAGTTTTCATCTTGCGTTCACACAACTTGGGAATTATTTTATGTGTTTTAACTTGTGTAGGGATGTTACATAACGAGGCGTGATCCAAGTAAAACTTTCCCTTGTAAAATCCGTTTAACTTTGTACAATTTTTGGCTAGAAATTTAAAGACAACTGAATGACGAAAACCCTACATACATTAGGAGACAACTGACTATGCTAGAAATGGGGATGGTGTTATTCTGGATGTATGTGTTTATAAAATGGATGGAATGTGGAAAATGAAGGAATTGCCGAGCAATTACAGTCTATGGTGTTTGGGACATGTATGACCAACAAATATGCAATGTATGGATGCGATGCCTAATGCAACTTATATTTTTGTATTTTGATTTTTACGAGTATGCATGGAATTGAGATGCAATTTTTTTGTTATTTTTGATGATTTTATTGTTTTTTGTTTGTTTTTGAATATTTGTTTTGACCAAGCGGTTATGGTAACCCTTGGAGCTTTTGGTTTGACCAAAGGGTTTATGGATACCTTTGGGGCATTTTTGGGGTTGACCAAGCGATTGTGGGAATCCTTGGAGCTTTTGGTTTGACCAAAGGGTTTATGGATACCTTTGGGGAATTTGGTTGTTTGACCAAGCGATTGTGGGAATCTTGGGGAAGGGAGGGGACCTTGGAGCTTTTGGTTTGACCAAAGGGTTTATGGACACCTTTGGGGCATTTTGGGTTTGACCAAGCGATTGTGGGAATCCTTGGAGCTTTTGGGTGGGCTATGGCTCTCTCTAAATGTGGAATGGCCTCAAATGACTGATGTTCAAGGGTTCTAGTTCCTTGATTCCTTCAAGAGAGGCGAGCCGGTATGTTCCAGGTCCTATTTTACTATCAATCACATAAGGACCTAACTAGTTTGCCATGAACTTGTCCCTTAGATGGGGCGGCAAATTAGAATTTTGTTGGTTCTCTTTTAAGACCAAGTCACCAACCTGAAAGTCCCTTAGGTGAACCTTCATGTTGTATGCTTTCTTAAGTCGCTCTTGATAGATACGCAAATGCTCGAGAGCATTGATGCGTCGTTCGTCGAGCAACGTAAGTTGGTCTAACCGGGCCTGTCGTGCAGTGTCATCATCGATGAACTCTTGCATTGATATGCGTAGTGAAGGGATTTCCAACTCGAGAGGCATGACTACCTCGGAGCCATACACCAACAAAAATGGAGTTGCCCCAGTGGGCATCCGAATGCTAGTGCGATAAGCCCATAGGGCAAGCGGGATTTGAATGTGCCAATCCTTATGACTATCTACGATGGTCTTTTTGAGGATGGCGACTAGCATTTTGTTTGACGCCTCTGCTTGCCCATTTGCCTACGGATAATAGGGTGTCGAAAAACTATGCTGAATTTTGTATTTTGTTGTCAAAGCACGCACATATTTATTCTTGAATGACGTCCCATTATCCGAGATGATCTTGGATGGAATACCAAAATGACATATGATGTTATGTAAAATAAACTCCGCAATGTGGGTTCCAGTCATAGAGGTTAGCGAAATTGCTTCCACCCACTTGGTGAAGTACTCTGTGGCCGTTATGATGAACGTGTGATGACTTGATGATGCAGGGGAGATCTTTTCGATTAGATCAAAGCCCCACTGCAAAAAATGCCAAGCCGATTGAATCGGTTGCAAGGCCTGAGAAGGTACATGTGTCAAATTGGCATGGTGTTGACACTTCACGCACTTCTTTACATATGCGCAACAATCTCGCTCTAAATATGGCCAATAATAGCCCATGCGGAGAATGCACTTTGCGATGGCCATACCATTGAAGTGGCCACCGCATGTACCATCATGGGCTTGGGTGATCGCCCAAGCGGACTCCTGTTGGTCCAAGCAATGGAGGAGGATTCCTTCATAGCTCCGACGATACAAAATGTCTCCTAGCAAGACATGTTTTGCCGCTTTCTATTTAAATGATCTTTTCATGGCTTGTGTCAATCCAAGTGGGAGGTTACCTAACTTAAGGTAATCCCTGATGGGTGTGTACCAATCCTGCTGATCAGAAACCTCGATGGTATGAACGGCCAATCCCTCTTGAAGTTCATCCCTAGAAAAATCTGAGCGGGAAAGAACTTGTAAAAATAGCGTTGTGTTGCTATTAAGAGGGGTCGGGGAGAACAAGGACCCCTAGTTGGCTTGAGTCAGACAATCGTGGATTCGAGAGAACCTATCCTGAGATGGTTCAATCTGGATCAGGTGGATTCCTGGTGTTAGGTCAGAGCTTGCATGCTCCATCATGGATTGTGATAATGTTTTGACCTGAATGGTTGTCATCTCACTAGAAGGGTCTTGCGGGATTAGTGACCCCAAGGAGGCCATAGTGTCCGCAAAATGATTCGATGATCGAGGGAGTGCCTCGATGTCATACCATTCAAGTTGTGCTAGGAATTTGTCCACAAGGGCTTTGTAGGCCTGCAGAACTGGGCATTTACATTGGAATACCCCTTTGACTTGATTGACAATTAACAGCGAATCACCAAAGATGTTTAAACATTTGATGTTCATGGTGATTGTTGTCTGAAGACCTATGAGCAAGGCTTCGTATTCTGCATTGTTGTTGGTGCACGGGAAGTCTAATTTAAATGATAGAGGCATTGGAGCCCCTTGCGGTGTGAAGAATACAATTCCCATGCCACCTCCTTGCTCACATTTAGAACCATCGAAGAATAGGGTCATGTCGACCTGTGACTCAGGCTCATTAGAATCTAGTGATTCTAAAACATGGAAGACCCCATCATCAGGTAGTTCTATGGTCAGAGGTTGATCGTCTTCAAGAGGAGCCTCTGCTAGTTGATCGACGATGACTTGACCTTTTATGGATTTCTATCCAATGAATTCTATGTCAAACTCCATCAACAACATGATCCATTTCATCGTGCGACTACTATGATAAGTATGACTCATCATGTATCGCAATGGATTCTCCTTAGACACAACATACGTTGTATTGTTGAGCATGTAGTGGCATAGCTTTTTGGTAGCAAACACCACTGCCAAGTAGAGCTTCTCAACGTATGCATAGTTAAGTTCATAACTGACCAGGGTGCGGCTAAGATAGTAAGTAGCATGTTCTTTGTGTAGTTCATTTTTCTAGGATAGCATGGCGCCCAGTGCCACCTCAGTAGCTGAGATGTATAAGTAGAACGACACTCCTGGTCTAGGTGGTGCCAATACTGGTGACGAAGCCAAGTATTGTTTAATATCATCAAAGGCTAACTGGCACTCGTCATCCCAGTGAAATGCTACCCCCTTGTGCAATAATTTATTCATGGGTCGGCACTTGTCAGATAGTTGCGCTATGAAGCGCTTGATTGATGTGACCTTTCCCTACAGGCAACAAAGAAAAAACAAATCGACATTTAAAATTGGCCTAGTGTGTTTTCATTTTGTTTTATTTTTGTTAAGAGATAGTCTGCTAGAGCTAAAAAGTGGAACTACTTGTTATTTAGAACAACAGTAGAAAGATAATTGGATTTTGTATCTTTCTTGCCACAATTATTTTGATTATAAAGAAACTACTATACTGTTTGGCTGAAGAACTCCCAAGGAATCCAAGAAAATTTAGTCATGAGAGGGAAATCCGATTCATAAAATTATTTGAAGTGTCCAAAGAAGCTATTGGTACCCGGGCTAAAACGATTAGTCGATCAGTTGCTTGATCAATGAAATGTAAAAAATTTCTAGCAAGACTTTCATATATCGGTATCTTTCAAAAAAAAAAGAGAGAGAAGGTGAAAGTTGGGCAAGCCAACATAAAACTGGCACTCTTTTCTGCAAAAAAAAAAAAGGAAAAGAGAAAAGGTTGTGATAGAAAGAGATAGCCAAGGCTCCTGAAGGATACATCTCAAACATGTTCACCAAGCTATAGATGCCACCTCATAGTTGTGATCAGGGTCTCAAAAATCTAAAGAGTAACTCTGTCGGGGTTGTAAAAGGCTAAAATAGTAAACAAAGCTCTACTCGGTTTCCCCTACACAATCTAAATAGTTGATGAATCCATAGTAAGCATTTGAAGCCCCGATCATACTTACAATTGCACATCAAAATCTTCCTTAAGTGGTTCAACCTAGTATGTTCGTGGGAAACTTTAACAACTAGCAAATAGAAGTTAAGTCATTTTAGAAAATATTTGTGGCAAAGCATGGTACATAGTCTAAATTGTTTTGAAACTAGAGTTCTGAATTATAAATAGTGCTACTATTTTTCCCGCAGATATCACCATTTGTTGAGAAGCAACACATCCCCACTAAAAAAATGAAATTCCATCCTTTGAAAATATTTAATTTTCATTTTTTCGCAGGGACCCTCTTGAGTTTTTTGGGTTTTAATTCCAAATTTTGCTTGCATCCTTTTTCAAACTTCACCTACATCAAAGTGTCCAAGTAGACTTGCATATGGCATTGATTTCAATTTAGAAATAGCAGTTTCTATTTTTGGCCAAAAAACTTCTAAATGCATTTTTCCTTAATCCGTGATGAATTTTAAAGTTTCATTTGTAGATTTGGATACCCTTTGGGCTTTTTTAGATACTTGTAAAGTTTCATCAAATTTTAGGCACTTTGAGTTTTCATCATTTTTTGTACACCATGTGAAGCTGATCATTCTCGAGCAATTTAAAATTTATTTTTCAAATGTTAAAATTATTTCTAAGTAAGGAAGATCCTTCACCAATATGTAAAAATGCCAAATACAGATGGACAAAGTCACTGGAGTCAACCTACAATTTTTGGAGAATTTGCAAAGTGGAAGAAAAGCTTGAGGGAAATGTCACGATATCGTGACATGTTCCATTTTTGAACATGTTCCATTTTTGCGAGAGAAAAATCTTGGAAGAAAAGCTTGAGGTAAATGTCATGATATCGCGACATGTTCCATTTTTGGACCTGTCTCATTTTTGCGAGAGAAAAATCTTGGAAGAAAAGCTTGAGGGAAATGTCGCGATATCGCGACATGTTCCATTTTCGGACATGTCGGACTTTCGCTCAAATTTAATTGTACCCTAAAATATTTTAAAGTTCAATGTCACGATATCGCAACATGTTCCATTTTCAGACCTGTAAAATATTAGAAGGATGAAGTGAAGGAAATGTCGTGATATCGCGACATGTTCCATTTTTGCGAGGGCACAAGCGTGAGAAAGATGAAGTGAAAGAAATGTCACGATATCGCGACATGTTCCATTTTCGGAGAGCCCAAGCTTAGAAGACATGAAGTGAAGGAAATGTCACGATTTCGCGACATGTTCCATTTTCGTGAGGGTGAAGGCATGGAAGAGATGAAGTGAAGGAAATGTCGTGATATTACGACATGTTCCATTTTCGTGAGGGCGAAAGCTTGGAAGAGATGAAGTGAAGGAAATGTCGTGATTTCATGACATGTTCCATTTTCGCGAGGGTGAAAGCTTAGAAGAGATGAAGTGAAGGAAATGTCATGATTTCGTGACATGTTCTAGTTTTGCGAGAGCAAAGGCTTGGAAAATATGAAGTGAAGGAAATGTTGCGATTTCATGACATGTTCCACTTTCGTGAAGGCGAAAGCTTAGAAGACATGAAGTGAGGGAAATGTTGCGATTTCGTGACATGTTCCAGTTTTGCGAGAGCAAAGGCTTGGAAGAGATGAAGTGAAGGAAATGTCACGATTTCGTGACATGTTTTATTTTCACGAGAGCAAAATATTAGAAGGATGAAGTCAAGGAAATGTCACGATCTCGTGACATGTTCCATTTTTGTGAAGGCACAAGCAAGGAAGAAAAGCTTGAGGGAAATGTCGTGATATCGCGACATGTTCCATTTTCGGACTTGTCTCATTTTTGCAAAGGCAAAAGCATGGAAGTAAATCTTGAGGGAAATATCGCGATATCGTGACATGTTCCATTTTCAAAAGCCATCAAGCAAGGAAGAAGTAACTCGAGGAAAATGTCGCGATATTGCGACATGTTTGGATTTATATTCATTTTGCAAAATTTGGCCATTCTTAAAATTTTTCATCACCCATCCAAAGGAAGTGAAAGCTTTTCGACATAGTCCAAACCCTAGAAATATTTAAATGAGAAAATTAATTAATTAAAAAGTTCTAATCTTTGCTTTTCTTTTGCAGAAAGTGATTCGACAGTTGCATTCATGGTAGAATTAATGGCAAGAAAGATAGACAAACCCGAATTTTGGCACAAATAAAGCGAGGAATTAATGAGATGCTCTGACGGTTTGCCAAAAGATAAAGATAAGATATGCTGGGAAGTCAGTGACTCACCCAGATTTTGCAGATCTGGTCACAAATACAGAATTTAAGGAATTTTCTGGTGGATACATTTGCCAAGAAAATTTATGGCAAAAGTAATGGCGGGCAGAGAATCTCGAATCAAACCAAACAAAGGCAGTTGTGCGAGGATGGAAGGCCTCAGAAGTCAGCGACTCATATAAATTTTGTAGAGGAGTTAATGAGATGCTCTGACAGCTTATCGAAGGATAAAGATACATTTACACACTGTGCCCATTTGATGAGGATAAAACCAAGTCTTATCTTCTCCATTTATGGCAAGATCCACATGAAGATTTTTAGAGTGATTAGGGTTTATCGAAACTCTATATAAAAATACCTTATATTGTAAAGCCTCGACGATGGGATTTTTATGATAAGATTTAGATATTTGGAAGAAGATATTTTGAAAATATCAGGGTCTGTCCTGAGTTTATATATACTTCTTTTGAATGTAAAGTCCGGATGCGAAAACTTGGAATAAAAGACATTTTAGCAATTTCCTGCAAATCTTGTTTGAATGCTTTGTTATGTACCTGGAGTTAGTGTGACATCCTTTTTCTGTGATAGCATGGCTAGGATCCTAATATCTTTCGAATTGCGATAAGTGCATCTTCTTTTGTTTTTGTCTCACTAAGGTTTATTTATTTTAATTGTAAATCTGTGTTATCAAGATTGAATATGCTACTAGGCTTCATTCCATTTGTTGTATGCTAGGGAAAGTTAGAGATTTAAGGTTCAGGTCTATTATAATTGCTCTATCCTCACTACGCGAGCTAGGTTGCTGGTGAGAGATACCAGTTGAGATCTACTTCCCTTCTATTTATGATTTTCTTTTAGATCTTTGTCATCTCCGTCTTATGCTCTTAGTAGAAGGTGATCTTAGAAAGCTGGTCACCTTCCTCTTTGATTGGTTTTATTGTGAAGCTAAATAGTGTAAATGAAATTGGTAGTTTTGATGTTGTAGCTAAGTTAGATAAGCTTCTCTTTCTGCCCTACCCTACTCTCTTTGTTCCATCGTTAAATGATTCATTTTTATTTTCTTTTAAATTTTTCTTTTATTTAATCTGCTAAAACATAAAGAGCTATATCAAAGAACTCATTGTAAATTCGATAGTCAACAAAGATAACAACCGCTAAACATTATTGAATGAAGGTCAAACCCATTGTAAGGTAACAGAAAATCCACTTGAAACTATTCCAGAAGCGAAAAAGAGTGAATAACCATTCGACCCAACTCTGTAACTCACACCTTGGATAACCAGCAAGATCCTAAAGTGAGTGGGATTTATCCTATTGAGTGGGTATTTTCACCCAGTTGTGAAAGCACACTCTCCAGTAGGATCTGAGTCCCAAAATCCTCTGCTTGCAAAGAAAATGATTTCTCCAAGGTTCCTGTTATGTTGATATGATGCTGTTCAAATGAAATGCTTGGAATACCTTAGGGTTTGCAAGTGGATGTTAACAAGGGGCACTGTGGTTTATTTAATTTGAAATTACAGTGGACTCAAAATGAATAATATCTATTCTAATCTCTGGTTCTGATGGATTTTCAACTTGTTTATTTGAATACAATAATTAAGCTATAGAAAGTAAATTAAGGGTTTGAAAAATAAAGCAAAATAAATGAAAATGAAACTAAACTACAATCAGAATGCTGTCATCAATTTGATGAAACCGAAGATAATGAGGTTTTCTACATGCAACCTAACCTAATGAACCTACAAATTCGCACAATCCAAATAAATTAGGTGTTGGTTTCTAGGGTTTCTATTGTAATTCCAGATTTAGGCATTCACATGAAGCAACCAAGCACACTTGCATTAAACTTCACCTAAAAGCCTTAGAAATCTGGAATGAATGATAAACATTAAATCATGCATGCACAAAATGACTCCTTCTTTCTCATCAATGAGATGCCAACTTTCTATATTTATGTATTGAATGATATGTCAATTACATTTATAGGATGTTCCAGGCATAAATATTCCAGAACAAATGAAGGAAATTGCCCAAGTGCAGGCCCAGAATGGCATGAAGCCCTTGTCTCTGCAACTCTACAAGCAACAATTTCCAACCCCCTCTTCAATCTGCTCTTCTGGATTTATACTGACTAAAATGGCTCTTCGATTCTCCCTGTGTCGCTTCGTTTCACCTTCCTGCATGTGGCCTTTCAAATTCTTGCCTTTTCCTTGTTTTTGATTCATGCTCGATACTGAAACGCTCGAAATCTACCGCTGCATGTAATGCCTCTACAACACTGACACCTGCACGCCACGTGTCCTACGTATTCTATGCCTTTTGTAATGTTTTCCTGTGCAAATCATGAAAAAAACAACATGCAGCCTTTTCCCCTTCCTAGCCATGAAAACGTGACATGTCGCGATATCGCGATGCCTTCTTCGTCCGTACGCCTTCGGCCATTTATCATCGTGAAATAACGACCATTTTCTCTTTCGGGCCTTCTTGCCGTAAACTGTCATGATTTCATGACCATTTCTATTTCTGTACACCTTCGGCTGCACCCTGTTGTGAAATCGCGACGCTTTTCTGCTTCAGGCACCCTTTGTTGCATGCTGTCATGATTTCGTGACGTTTTTCCCTTCCGTACACTTGAGCCAAAACCTGTCATGAAATTGTGACCATTTTTTGTTTTCATCCCCCTAGGCTGCCTTCTGTCGTGATTTCGCGACCACTTCTGCGCATCATGCCTTCCGGTTGATTTTGTCACGATTTCGTGACCATTTTGGCCTTTTGCCCTGTCTGACTGGTTCCTGTCGCGATATTGCGACATTTTCTTGCCTCGTGCTCTTTGACCTCTTTCTGTCGTGATGGAGCAACATGTCACGATTTCGTGACACTTTTATCATCCGTACAAATTCTTCCATAACATGTCATGATTTTGCTACCAATTTTGTTCTCCGTACGCTTTGGAAAAACCTGTCTCGATTTCTCTACCATTTCTCTGTTTCGTACACCTTGCCGAAACCTGTTGTGATTTTGCTACCATTTCTTCATCCGTACACTCTGCCTAGAACACGTCGCAAAATCACGACACTTCCCACTTCTAAGCAGTGGAAGCTCCATACGTCGTGAAATCGCGATGATTTTCATTCTTACCTTTCTCTCTCCTACCTGGGCCATGACGGAGCAACATGTCATGATTTCGTGACACCTTTTCATTCTTGCCAGCAACATGTTGCGATTTCGTGACACCTTTTCATTTCTGCCAGCGATATGTCACGATTTTGCGACACCTTTTCATTTTTTTCACTCATGCCGCGAAATCGACGCGCCATCTTTTTTTTTTCTTTTTTCTCTCCCCTTCCGCCCCCCCGGGGCAACATGTCGCGACTCGGGCCCCTCCTTTTTCCCTTTCTCCGCCGCGATGGCACGACGGCCCCGGTTTCGCAACATTTTTTTTTTTTCTGCAGCGATGGCGTGATGGGTCGCGATTTCGCGACATGTCGCGATTTCGCGACACTTTCTTTCCTTAGTGCATTTTGTCCCTTTTTCTTGGTTTTTAGCAACTGGGTGATTGAGATCTTCCCTGCAAGCCTGCAAAAAGGTGGGTCCCCAATTTTGGGGTGTGTTGTGGATCAGCCACAACAAATGGTGACTCTGCTATCAAATGCTCTTGAGCATTTTAGTAAGAACCCAACCTGAAACATATCACAAACTCGAAAACATGTGTTAGCACATAAGCAATATAACAAATGCCCAAAGATTAGAAGTACATGAATCATCAGAATCATCACGTATTGCTTATCGGTGTGTGCAATGAATTTCTTTCCCTATCATTTGAAATTGATCCACACTCCATTATCAGTTTTGCATGAATGCATATGTGGGATGGTGAATGATTTGTGTACCCTAATGAATGTGCTATGAGATCTTGCTTTTGTAAAAGGCATAGTCATTCTTCTATTATTATGTACAAGCATTCAAGATTGCCAAACCCTCTTAGGATCCACTAATTCATTACCTTATTGTATCCCAAAGTTTGTTATGAGTTCCTACTATCTGGAACCCATGTGTAAGTGAATGTGAAATCAGAACTTTGGGGAATCAGACTCCCAACCAACCGAGATGAGAGTTTAACCCTATCCTTACTATTATGATTTAGAGTTCATTACCTCACTTTAAGCAAAATAGTTAAACCAATTATGGAAGAAATGGTTATGCTAGTCTAACCCTCTAGAAAATCAGTGGTCTTGTTTTTGAGGCAAGACATGATGCCATGGATGGGCATATCTAACCCCACAATACAAAACTTATCTTCATTTCTTTTAACCTTGGGGATGACTACCCATCCTTTGCAGAGGTCAAGTAGTACGATCTTTACAATCCAATATGAATATGATATGGGAAAAATTTATTTTTACTTCTTGGACCTTTGGGATGACTACCCATCCTTGCCAGGGACATGTAGTACGATCCTTCCAATCCAAACTTTAGATGTAGATGAAAATATTAATTTTGTTGTTTAGACCTTGGGGATGACTACCCATCCTTTGCAGAAGAGAAATAGTACGATCCTTACAATCCAAGATGTATTATGAAATGAGACATAAGAGCTTTGGGGAATCAGATTCTCAACCTAAGCGAGATGAGAATTTATGCCCTATCCTTACTACTCCATGTGGGTCAAATCAAAGTTTTGGGGAATTGGATCCTCAACCTAAGTTCTATGAGGATTTAACCCTATCCTTACTACTCTGATTTTAGGCTTTAAGCTCTATGGAAGTGGTCAAAACCACTATTTTAAGGAACATGTTGCATAATAGGATAGACATGAAAAACTTATTTCGCCCAACTTTTTCCTCCAAGTTAGGTTTTGACCATTTTGCTCAAGATCCTTTTTAATGTATGAGACGTGCTTGGTTCTAGATATCTCAAGACTCGGTTTCCAACCTTGGTATTTTATTTACATTTATGTTATAACACAACCCTAAGAGAATTTGACATACTTTAATGATTTGTACCTAAGATGCATATGCAACTAAGATGATATGTATATGAAGGTGAGATGGAACATGAATGCATTATTTCTTGAATTGCAAATGGAATGATTTGTCATGCAAAACTGACTCTTTCATGCATCACAAAATCAAACAATATAACTTAAGATGTTTATGTTACTTGTGGAGCTTCTACAAGACAATTCCAATATTTCATATTTATTTTTTTATATATATTTTTTTATTATTTTTTTATCAAAATTAACACACATGTCAATTGAAATCAAATCCATAACAAAAATCCTAGCTAGACTAACAATCCTAAACAATAAAAACAAAATCTGAAAATCCCCACCAAAACCAAAAGAATAATATCAAAATCTCACAACCTAAGGGCTAAAATAATGCTTTAAAATTTGCCCATTAACCGGTAGCATGAAATCTCTCCCTTATAAGGTTTTTAGCCTGAAGGTATTCTTCCCAAGAATATCTGAAATCTGATATGGGCCTAACCAAAGACAATCAAACTTTTGATGATTCCCTTTTTCCTCATGTCTCTTGTCCCATAGTAATACCAAATCTGAAATTCTGAATGATTTAACTTTGGCCCCTCTACATACCAACCATCTTTTGATAACCTCCTGGTGTTTATTCATGTGATTCATGGCCTCTTCTCTCTTTTCATCAAGGTGCAACAACTGTCTTAACCTGGCTTCAACTTGATCATTTGTCCCTAAGTATTCTTGTATGAAATGTAAGGTCTGCAACTTCAAATTTGCTAGAAATATCGGGTCTTTCCCATAGACCAAATGATAAGGAGTATTTCCTATGGACTCTTTCACTATGGTCCTATCTGCCCAAAGAGCAAACTTCAATTGGCTGTGCCAGTCCCGAGGGTTCTTTTCCAGAAACTTCTTAATGGTATTCAACAAATTCTTATTTGAAGATTCGGCCAACCCATTTCCTTGAGGATAATAATTGGATGCAAATTTTAAGCTCACTTTGTTATCATATGCCCAATCTGTGAGTTGTGTAGAAATAAAGGCTTTACCATTGTCATTGATAATAGAATCGGGCATTCCAAATCTTGTTATAATTTGATCCTCAAGGAATTTAATCACGTCTGTGGTGGCATGTTTAGTAGGAATCGCTTCTGTCCACCTTGTACAGTAGTCTGTAGCTATCAAAATGAATTTATGAGAATCAGAAGAATTTGGGTTGATAACCTCGATGAAATCTAGTCCCCACTATGCAAATGGTCTCATTTCAACTACAGGTTGCAACGGTATGGCTGCATTTATTTCTCTATTTGTAGCCACTTGACAGATATGACAAGATCATACATGGGCATGTGCATCTTTGAAAATATGTGGCCAATAGTATCCTGCTCTCGGGGATTTGATGTGCTTGTGGCATTGGGCGCACCATGACCGATTCCATGTTTCCCATGAAATTCTCGCAACACCCCGGCAACTTCTTCTTTGTTCAAGCACCTCGGTAGATACCTTCATGATTCTTCCCGTAAAGCACACCAGATTTCATCGGATAATCGATAATTAAGCCTTAAAGCTCTTCTCCTGTGTTGAATTCAGATTAGCGGGATACCTGATCAATAAAAATTGCACAATATCAACATACCGGTCATCCTTAGCAATGTATTCCGTATTTGAGCATTGGCCTGTTATTTGCGGATTATTTTCTACGATCGCCTTCGCCAGTCCTTGTCCTCGAACTAGTTTCATAGGTTGGATTTCGAGATCAAATTATTGAATGGTTGAAATCCATTTTCCTCTCTTCTCACCTAGTTCATTTTGTAAAAACATGGTCTTGACAGCAGAGTCGGGCACGATGGCAATAACTTTGCTATGCACAATGTAGTGCCTAAATTTTTTCATAGTTTTAAAAAGTGCATACATTTGCTTATCAAGGATTGAATACCTTAATTGAGCATCTTTCAGGGGGGCACTTAAAAACTCTATGGGTTTTTCGGCACTATCCTCGCCTTTTGGGTTAAGACACTCGCAAAGGAGTGTTCTGATGCAAAAGCATAAATATAAAAAGGCTTGGAGTAGTCTGGGCTTATAAGGATAGGGGCTCTTGAAATGGCATCTTTGATGTTCTGGAAGGCCACTCTACTTTCTTCGTTCCATTTTACATCCACATCTTTCTTGAGCATCTTGTTCGTAGGCTTGGCTATCTCAGGAAAGCTAGAGATAAACTTCCTTACAAAATTAACTCCCCCAAAGGAAAGATCTCAATTCCTTTTTACTACTCGGGAGAGGTAGGTTTTGGATAGCTTGTATCCTTTCTGGGTCGATGGATATGCCCTCTTTTGAAATGATGTGACCCAGCAATTTTCCTTTTGTTACTCCAAAAATGCACTTTTTGGGATTTAAGGAAATTCCATGTTCTCTGCATCTTTGAAGCACTTTCTTTAAATCTTTGACATGTTCCTCTCTCTTCTTTGAGAAAACTGGGATATCATCCACATACACGATGATACATTTTCCTATGAGCCCTTTGAATGCATAATCCATGGTGCATTGAAAAGTTGCCCGACATTCAACGATCCGAGACGACATTCTCTTATATGCAAATGTTCCCCACTTGGCAGTGAAGGCTGTTTTCATCCTATCATCTGGATGTATAAGAATTTGGTTGTACCAGAATACCCATCAAGAAAGGACATCATTTCAGATCCATTTACCATTTGTAGAATTTCATCGATTGATGGCAATGGATAATTATCCTTTTGAGAGGCTTTATTAAGATTTCAAAAATCTATGCATAGCCTAATCTCTCCACTCTTTTTCTCATTGGAACGAGGTTAGCCACCCAGGTTGAGTGCCTAACAGGAAAAATAATTTTCACTTCCAATAATATTTTAACCTCCTTTTCGATCAAAGGCTCCAATAGCGGGTTAACAACTCGCTGTCTTTGCCTAAAAGGCTTGGAGTTTGGCTTCAAAGGGATGGTATGTGTGATCATATTTTGGTTGTATGTCTTCAGCTCATTGTAGTTCCAAGCAATACAATCTATGTAATGCTTCAATGCCTGCATTATATTGCTCCTTTCTTCATCTGTACATGCCTTTGCAATGTACACCTCCTTTGGATTGTCTGCACTCCCTAGATTAATTGAATCACAGGCATCCTTAGGGAGTGGGACTATTTTTCCTTTCTTGGTCTTGCATCCCATGTTGAACATCTTTTCCAATGAAACTATGTCTTTAGGAATTTTATTGGATTGATACGCAGTTTCAATCTCATCTTCTGTTTCATCCTGCCACCTTTGCTCCTCATCAATCACCTGATTTTCAAAAATACCCGAGTTCGTGACAAATTTGAAAATATGTCTGTCACTTTCAAAAACTTGGAAATTCTTTACATTATCGGGTATTGATGGTGAGAAACAATGGTGAAATTGTTCTATTGATCAACAATGCATTACATAGTTTTATAGTTCTTGAAAGAACTAAAAATAGACATGGTGGTTGAGAGAAATCCTCTTAAACTTATTACAACAAACTAACTTAAAGATAGCTCTTATCCTAACAACATGCTAATCTTGGACTATGGTAAAAAATTAATCAACCAAGCCAAAACCTCAACGTATGCTAATCAAATTAACTAGAAATATGTAAATCAAAACATTAAACTAAAACTAAACACTAGGACTTAATACTTAGGACTAAGGAGGCAATGTTGAAAATATTCCAACATTCTCCCCCTTGATGCTAAAGACACTCATGCAAGAGTTCTTTAAGCATCACAAATTTGGAAGAAAATATTTCTCTTACGTTTCCTCCAATATTGAATCAAGAAATCAGAATTTACAAAATACTTATGGTGGCACTCCTTCCACTCTTCATGTGGAATTTCCTGCAAATGCTTGAGCGCATTCTTTTGTTGATTAGGCCCCCCTTCAACAAAAGTATCTCCTCTTGTGATTTTCAGCAACCACTCTCTTACATCTTTATCATTATGGTCTTTAAACCATGCTCTCACATTTTGATCTTCTTTTACATCTTCAACACGAAAAAATACTCCACATGAGTATTTACAATTAATCATCTCACATAGATGATTATACCATACAACGCTTTCATATATTTTCACACAAAAAATCACAACAAATATGGCCATATAATGACCAACTACATATGCAACATAAAGTTGCTCCTCACACAAATATTCTCTCACAACAATGACTTTACAAGAATCCTTCTCCCAAGGAATTTTGAACACATCATTTTGATCCATGTGACCCAAGTTCTCCATCACTGTCTTCTCTTCAAGAAGACTCTTCATCAAAGTTGTCTCAATGAGACAATCACCTTTCTTTTCATTCCCTGCTCAAAAAAAAAAATCATTAATCATAAAAACATTACCTTTAGTATGAGTAGATTTGGTGCTTCCCATAAAGCTATTTTGTAGCAGTTCTCCTTCATTGTATGGTGCTTCAAGATCAACCATCAACTCTTCACTAATAGTTCTCCTCCTTTGTTCAATCCATGTTGGTGTGTTGAAACACCATTCATTCAAGCAATCATACATAGTTGCCTTTTCAAGACAACTCTCTTTCCGCAATGTAGTCACTCCAAGCGAGTGATCTTCATCCATGAGTGATGTTTCCTTTGCCATTACGATAAGAAAATCAGCAATCTCATTTCCATTTTCTGTTTCTATCTCATTTTTCACATTCTTCTCCCCTTTTAGAGGAACTCTAACAATTTTATCTTCTCCCCTTTTAGAGGAACTCTAACAATTTTATCTTCTCCTTGTAGGAGATCTTCATTTTCTCTTTCAAGAGAGCATACATCCATTCCAAGTGAATGGTCTTCAAGACAATGGTCTTCCATAAACATTGCTTCTCCATCAACATGCCAACAATTTTGGTTGATCCTATTATCATCTTTATTCTCTCCCATGAGAATTTTCGGTGCATTATCCATAATACACTCTTCATTTATCTCCTCCATGAGATATTTTTTATCACTTTTTCTTCTATCAACAACAAATCCTCTTCTTCCTCCTCGTCCTCTTGAGGAATACACACCTCTTCTTATCTTTTCATCACAAAATTCAGCAACATATGCTTCCTCCATGAAGCATTCTTCATATTGTTGGTTTTCTACATACAGGTCTTCCTCTTCAAGAGAGAATTCTCCATTATCAAAGCATGTCTTCATATGAGTCTTTACAAGACTCTTCAAAAACTCCTTCAAAAGGATTTTGTAAATCCTTCAAGGAAGCAAGGCTCCTCCTTGCTTAAACAATCTTCATGATTGTCACTCATGGCTTTATGGGTATCCTCATAAAACCCATAAGCATACTTTAACACTTGCCATGCCATTGTAGCTGATCTACAATTGGCTATGAGAGGAAAAACATTATTTTCCATTCCTCTCCTCAAATCCATAAGAGCTAAGCAATTTGCATATTGTTGCTCCTTCTTCTCTTTTCTCTCCTCACCTTGTAGCTTATTCCAAGAGGGTTCCTCATAGCCTTCTTGAACTATATCCCATAAGTCTTGAGCCTTCAAGAAGGTCTTCATCATTATGCTCCAAATAGCATAATTATCTCCATTGAATTTGGGTACTTCCAATTCTTTATACATGGTGGCCATTCTGCAATCCACCATTCATCAATATTCCACATAGCTCTCGGCCACTCCTTTCCTATAGACTTCTGATATACTTATCTAAAAATCCACTAAATTTCAGATCCAAATTCACACAAATGAGAAATATGTGATCAATTTACTTTTGCCCTTTCTAGATCTTAGAGTGTTTTTGAGACAACCTCAATGTTATTCACATAAATCAATCCATACAACCCCAAAATTTTTGAAAATTAAAATCTGTATTCTTGAGACAATAATATGAAAACCCTCTAAATTTTAGAAGAAAAATCACAAAGGTGAAAAATATGTGATCATTTACTTTTTCCCTTTTTATCACAATTCCGGATCTAGGATTGTTGAAGGAAAAATAAATATTCACATAAATAAATCAATACAGATACAAATGATCTGAAATTTTGTCTGAATTATTATTTTATCAAAATAATATTTCTCCCAAAATTTGAGAAGCAAATACCCTGTATTCCACCTTATACAACCATTTTATTGAAAAACTAAAAATGCTAATAAAATAAGCAAATTAGCTCCAAATCACCTAAAATTTTTACTGCATCCTCTTGATACAATTACCTAACAACCCTAAAAATTTCATAATAAAATACCTCAGTATTCGTGAAATATTAATGATTTACTCGAGCTCTTCCTTGCAAATCTGTTGAGTGGCCACTCCACTTGAGTTTCTTCCCACAAAAGTGTGTGTTTCAGATCTCTTCACACCACTCTCCATAGGTTTTGATCCGTTTGAGAAAACCTGCTCTAATACCAAATGAGAAACAATGGTGAAATTTTTCTATTGATCAACAATGCATTACATAGTTTTATAGTTCTTGAAAGAACTAAAAATAGACATGGTGGTTGAGAGAAATCCTCTTAAACTTATTACAACAAACTAACTTAAAGATAGCTCTTATCCTAACAACATGCTAATCTTGGACTATGGTCAAAAATTAATCAACCAAGCCAAAACCTTAATGTATACTAATCAAATTAACTAGAAATATGTAAATCAAAACATTAAACTAAAACTAAACACTAGGACTTAATACTTAGGACTAAGGAGGCAATGTTGAAAACATTCCAACAGATGGACAAGGAACTAGCTCAATGGAAAAATTTTTACATCTTCTTATATCAACCGGGTTCAACATGCCCGCGACGACTGCAAGAGAGTCTGCTATTCGATTTCCTTTCCTAGAAATAAGGGCTATGTTGAATGCATCGAACTCCTCCATGAGGTCCATAACCCTAGTTCTATAAAGGCTTAGTCTCCTATCGCGGCATGTGTACTGTCCTTTGATTTGCTTGACTACCAACTCAAAATATCCCAAAACCTTCAAGCATTTAACATGTTTGCTCAATGCTAGACATAAACCAAATATCAATGCTTCGTATTCTGCCACATTGCTCGTGCAAGGAAATTGCAGTCTATAGGCAGCCAATAATGGTTCACCTCCTGGACCAGTGAGCTCGACTCCAGCTCCTGCTCCCTATCTAGATTTTGATCCATCAAACCTGAGCAACCACGTGTAATCATTTTCCTCGAAATAGCTACCATGACACGCCTCCTCTTTAAGCTCTTAAGTAGCTTCCTCAACATCAAGTGCATAGACCCCTAGTTCTGGCTCAAAAAACTAAACTTCATTTGGCTTGTTAAAATCTGTTATAATCTCTTTAAGCCTCGGTTCGTTTTCCACTCTTATTTGGTTTGCAATTCCCTTCCACGGTAGCCACATATGCGAGTCTGACTGAAAAATAGCCATTCGAGTTTTCATTCAATCCCTCGCAAGTAACATTCCATACCTACTTGGGATATTAACCACCAAAATGTCTACAACTCTTTGGACCCCGGGTTCGGAATTCAATTAAATCTTGACATCATATAAGGTCCCTACCACATTTACTTCGATCTCGTCGGCTTGCAAGACCGTACATTTGGATGAAAACAGCTGTGGACCTAGCATTTTACATATTTCTGTAGGCATGAGGTTGCTCGTGGCCCTTGTGTCCACCAAATAGTTATGCAAATTCTTACCCGTAATTCTCAGAGTTAGTAAGAATGGCAGGACATCCCTTCTCTCTTTTCGCAAAATGAGATGAGATTCAACTCCTTTTCCTGTCCATGTTTGATCAGGTGAGTTCAAAGATTTTATCAATGCCTCCTTTTGGCCCAGCAGTCTAGCAGCGTCTAGGAATGAAAGGCTAGATTTGGACTTCTTTAGATCCTCCACTATATTATAGTTTGGCTTTTCAAATTTGAATGTCTTTTGCACGTCATTAGACATTTCTCTTCTAAATGGAGGGGGAGGATTATTATTTGCCTTTGTATCTGGAGGAAGAATAGAATTGTTTGGAGGTGTTGATGAGGTTTTAGGGGCTTTAGACTTACTTCTCAAATGGTATCCATGATTCCTCTTTCTGAAATCTCGAAAAGCTTGCACCCCTCCTGCGTTCCCGTCTTCTTCTTCCTCTCACTCTCACCTTCTTGATGATATACGCTTTCCATCACCATAATATTATCATCTTGATGTTGTGATGGATTCTCATTTGATACCAGTTCCAAATCATCAACTTGTGCCTAAAGACAATGAGTGTATCTAGCAATCTCGGGACAATTCCTCTCATTGTGTTCTTTTGTGTTATGCAACCTGCACCCCTTTTCCCACGCCAAATTTGAAAGATTCAAAAGAGAATTGGGTTGGCTAGGTCCTGCAGAAGCATCTAATTGATTAGCAATGGGAGCAGGAACTCCCCCATTGTTTGGCTTGGTGTTCCAGTGCCTTCCTCTATTGTTAAAATTTTGATTTGGGTGTGGGGGTGGGACTCATACTTGCTGAATCGTGGAACCCCGTCATTGCTCGAATATGCACTAATTTCTTGAGCTCTTCAACTTCCGAATAAACATCCTTTGGTGGAATCATATTGTTGTTAACCCCTGTTGGATTCGCATAATTAATGGGGTCTTGATTCAACACTGGGGTCGGGTTCTGAGGAATTGGATTCCCATATGGATTGACACTTTGAATTGGGGTAGGATTTGGAAAAGGAACTATGGCCTGAGGATTAGCTTGACTAGTTCCTTGCATAGTTGGTTGACTGTTCTGCAAGTATGCAGGGACAATTGGAATGGCTATGATTGGTTGGATTGGAATGGGTGCATACGCGGGTGCTGGTGGATATGGCTACTAATAAGGGAAGGCGTTCATGCTTGGAATTTGTGGTGCCATGAGATGATTTGCCTGGTGAGCTTGACCATATGGAGCATACTGCCCCATCACAGGCATCTAGGTAAACCCGTAGCCTTGTGGTGTCATTTGCTGCTCGATGGTCATGGCTTCATTATAGGCCAAATCCAGCATGGTAACTTGAGGATTGCGCCTTGCAAACATGGCTGTCATGGGGTCCAATGCCCCAAAATATATCTGCAAAGCCATTGCGGGATCAATAGCAAAGTGCCTAATTTCTCTATTATAGCATTTTTGGAACTTTTGATTAAACATTCTAATCGGTTCCCCTTGGCCCTTTTTGCATGTAATAAACTGATTGTAAATAGTTGCGGGATCTAAGGGTGACCTGAATTGATTGACAAAGGCATTTTCCATTTGTGTCCAAGAGGTGATTGAACCAGTTGGCAAGCATATATACCATTCATATGCTATTGGATCTAAGCTCATGGGGGGAATCTGCAGGCCACATCCTCATATTGAACTTGCGACCTTATTTAAACATCCCTATAGGCTTGGATATGTTCTGCTGTTCTTGGGCCATCCGGTTTGTATTTAGGCAGAAATATTTCAATTTTCTTGGGGATTTCATGGATATCCCCAGCAATATTCAAAGGAGTACTGTTAGCTCCATACCAAGGAGCTGCTGGAGCTTGAGCCATTTGACTCAAAATTGATGAAGACAGACCTACAATAGCAGAGAAATATTACTTACTATAGGCACACTAGGGGCAATGGATATTACTGGCGTAGGTCCGCTCGACGTTCCTGGAGAAAACAGGTCTTTTGCGACTGGTGAACATACGACTTGCTTGGTTTTATTCTTGGGAGTGCCATTAAGGTCATGGAAAATAGTTTCCTCGATTGTTTGGGACCTGGTTGCAATGCGACATGGTGGGTACAGCCTGCTTGATGAAACCCTTGGCTATTTCGAATAAAACCTGCAACAGAAACAAAAACAATGTTGCAGTTTAGCCGCCTGTGAGATTTATTAAACTATTTCAAAATTAGATCAAAAACAAATTATTCAGGTATGAAAATCAAAATAAAATAAACCAATTCGGCCCTCCTTCTAGTGCCAATCTGTTGAGTGGGTGTTTTCACCCGATTGAGAAAGCACACTCCTCGCGTAGGATCTGAGTCCCAAAATCCTCTGCTTGCAAAGAAAATAATTTCTCCAAGGTTATTGTTATGTTGATATGATGCTGTTCAAATGAAATGCTTGGAATACCTTAGGGTTTGCAAGTGGATGTTAACAAGGGGCACTGTGGTTTATTTAATTTGAAATTACAGTGGACTCAAAATGAATAATATCTATTCTAATCTCTGGTTCTGATGGATTTTCAGCTTGTTTATTTGAATACAATAATTAAGCTGCAGAAAGTAAATTAAGGGTTTGAAAAATAAAGAAAAATAAATGAAAATGAAACTAAACTACAATCAGAATGCCGTCATCAATTCGATGAAACCGAAGATAATGAGGTTTTCTGCATGCAACCTAACCTAATGAACCTGCAAATTCGCACAATCCAAATAAATTAGGTGTTGGTTTCTAGGGTTTCTACTATAATTCTAGATTTAGGCATTCACATGAAGCAACCAAGCACACTTGCATTAAACTTCACCTAAAAGCCTTAGAAATCTGAAATGAATGATAAACATTAAATCATGCATGCACAAAATGACTCCTTCTTTCTCATCAATGAGATGCCAACTTTCTATATTTATGTATTGAATGATATGTCAATTACATTTACAGGATGTTCTAGGCATAAATATTCCTGGAACAAATGAAGGAAATTTCCCAAGTGTAGGCCCAGAATGGCATGAAGACCTTGTCTCTGCAACTCTGCAAGCAGCAATTTCCAACCCCCTCTTCAATCTGCTCTTCTGGCTTTATACTGACTGAAATGGCTCTTCGATTCTCCTTGTGTCGCTTCGTTTCACCTTCCATGCATGTGGCCTTTCAAATTCCTACCTTTTCCTTACTTTTGATTTATGCACAACTCTAAAATGCTCAAAATATATC
>JAQPPZ010010336.1:0-31135 GCA_028583015.1 Wollemia nobilis | reverse complement strand
GGTGTCGAGCTGCGTCTCGATGGAAAACCACTTAGCTTTTATCCATTGGGCTATGGAGTCACTGGTCTCCCCTGGATCCTACTTATGTGGCTTGTTCCTCTTCTTGTTCCTCGTCTCCTCCTTCTTCTCCTTCTTCTTCTTCTTCTTCTTCCTCTTCCTTTGGCACGGCTTCTGGCTGGGGCGATGGTTCGAGGTGATCACGGATGCGCTTCATCATTTTTTCAACATGAGTCTAGGCACTCTTTTGGAATGGTTATTGATCCTATAATGCCTTAACCAAAATGCAAAACTGATCTATCTACCCGATGTCAGCATGTTTGGCCCTGATGAATAGATCGTTTAGGCATGCTACCATCTTGTAGTACCTCAAAATGAAGTTGATTATACGCATCAGATATCGGATGTTTGCCCCACTCATCTATCTTTAGGACATCACCCTCAATTGGGCACGTTGGTTTGGGGTCATCTTTAGTGGAAAGGTTCCCATCATCATTACGTGAAACTCGAAATCCCAGGAGGAAAGATCCTAAAAAATAATTCATCAAGAACGCCTTTGCTCATTTTCAAAAATGTCTTGGAGCCTTCTCACGTCTCGAGCTTTAGCCTTAGAGAAAAGGCATGAACCATGGCTGTTTGTGGACCAATCTCTAGCCGTTCGAGTCATTGTATTTGCAAGTCCTGATATTTCGCATTCTAGACATCAAAGGCTAATTTGAGCCGACGCCTAGCTTTCTGCGTGACTTCATCAATGATTGACCCTCCTTCAAAAATAGCGAGCTATGCTTCGATGATGAAGGTCGATATCAGTGAGGGTCTTCGAACATAGAGACCCTAAGAAATTCTTGAGCAAATGGGCACGAATCTCTAATCCACAGCCACTAACAGAACATGATCCAGGTCCTTCCTTATCGGTGCAGTGAACTGCATTTGTGCAACCCTATCCCTCCACTCCTTGGCCTTTAGACTACCCTCGATCTATTGCATAAACTCGCTATATTTGGAGTTGTTGAACATAACTGCCCAGGGCGCGTGTATCCTTTTTCATGGCCTTGCATTGCTCCTCGACCTCTGCAAACTTGGAGCAGACTCTCGCCAAATCTTCTTATAGCTTAACATTGGTGGCATCGACCTCAATCATAGTCCTTAGGTGTTTCCTAATAATCATAGTCCGCTGGAGTCATTTCATCTAGGGGTTTTTGCACCTTAGGGACCTTCTTGATCTTGTGCATATTTTCAGATTTCAAATCAAACACGGTACATTTTCAGCAGGACCTTGCGCTCGCCCTCTTTCTTTCTCGCCTCCTTCAAGATTTTGTCGGTGTTCTATCGAGGCTTGGAGCGAGTTTCTCGACGAGGGAATTCCTTGATCAAGGACAGCCAGAGGATTCAAACAGGGAATTTTTGGGTCACCCAGCCAAAGGAGTGAACAAATATAAGGAATGAATGGGGGATGCCTCACCAGAAGGTCCGATGGTGGGTGTAGCGGGTATTTCGGCAATGGCGGCCACATCATGTGAGATGAGGGATTGGATGGTGGGGCTTGGTGTCAAAATGATACCTCCAATTCTAAAAATCAATGGGGTGGCAGTGCGAGTGGGTGGAGTGACTTCAATGGATTTATCTCGGTCGAGATCATGGGACGGACTTGGACTAGTCATGGGTGACGTGTGATGGGGCGATGGGCTACGTAGGGGAGACTGGTGGGAACTCTCACCCGTGGTCGTAGGGGGCATGGGTGAGTCTTGAGCAAGGGGTGGAGAACGCGTACTTGAGTGCCCTCTTGGCATTGTGGTAGTGGTGGCTTCTGGTGTAGTTGCATCTTGTTCTTCTTCTGCTTCAGCATCCTCAACCTCCATGGTTTTTGCCTTGGCATCCCCTTCGGATTGGAGGAGTTCCTCCACATTGATGAAATTGATATTTGGGACGGTTGCGGTGTTCGACGACATGGCACTCTCAATAATTGCTTCGAACAGACCCGATGTAGGTTGCCTAGTGGAAGGGCTTGGAAACCCTGTGCAAGGGCACTTTGGATGGCTTTGAGGAACTTGCACTAATTTTGGCTTCTTTCTCTTTTTCCTCACCAGCGGTTGTTCAGACTCTTTGCAACTCGTGTCTTGGCCTCCTACAGGTACTAGAGGTGGTCTCTATGGCATGGCTTTGGCCTTTTTCCCTTTCTTTGGCTTTGAAGTAGTTTCCTTTCTCTTTGGGCTTTCGCCCAATCCTGGGATAGCTAGAGGAATGGGGTCATAAAGGGCAGAGGCTTCCATGTCACGGCATGGCCTCATAGACGCTATGAAGTCTTTGTCCCGGATGACAAAAGACATGTGTTGTCTTTCGGTGATGTACCCTCATTATCCACCACTCTCTTAATTGGGCCATGTCCCAATCTTTGATTATTTCCCTTCAAATCATCTTTGCCTTCTTCCCGAAGGTAGAGTTGGGGCTTGGGAGAGGGTGCCGAACTGGGTTGTCACGTGACCTCCATTGGGTAAAACTCATGCCAGGGAGGCAGTGTTTCCATTTTCTCCAAGTGCCACTCCAAATCCCTCCCATTGGGATTATTTCTTTGCTCTACAATTTCTGGATGAGTGCAAGCATGGAAGTTCTTAAATCGAAGATGGTCCCTCATTACCCCGAGGGGTCATGAGGCCAGCTTCTTGAGGAAGGCTGGACTGAGCCAAAATTGGCAAGTTTCTCCTCCAAGAAAACATTTTTTTTAGGGCAAACACCTTGATAACTCCCATTTTGAAATGGAAATCGCAGGCGTGAGCCCACTTTCATCCATGGCCATAAATGGTGTTTGTTGCATCACTCTGTCGAGCGACCTCCAATGCAAACTGGTATTTAGAGGGATAGACTAGTAGAAGGAAAGGCTTCCCTATGAAGCTAGAGATATGCGAATTACAAGCCCTTGTGTCAGCTAAAATATGTCTCCCCTCCTCTCTTGTACTACTTTGTCCCTTAGGAGGAGGGGAAGCCGAGGGGAAGACCCTGTTAGCATGTGCATTGTAGGTCCCAAAAATTGTTGGTTGAAAGAATAATAGGACTCTGTCTTCAATAGGAGAGGGGTCCACTAGTATAAAGGTAGAGGATTTCCATCCTCGTCATTTGCCGTAATAGCAACATAAGGGAAACTTCTATGTACATGAAAGAAAAATAACCAAACAAGAAGAGAACAGGGCGAAAAGTACTTATTTGTCCCAAGATTCTTCATGCTGATGGAGCACTGTGAAGGTCTATACCCATTACGCCGAGTCAAAAAATCTTTGGGTTCGGGTGCTTGGCCTTGAAGCATCAGGAGCATAAAATTCCCCCTACGGAAATACATCGGCCAAAGACACACCTTACCCAGGTGCAAAAGCATCGGTAAAACGGGCTTGCCACCCATGCAATGATGGAAGATGTCGGTGTTTTTGAAGGCCTCAAGGGCGAGGGCATGCGGGGCAATTTGCCCAAAGGGAGCCCACTCTTGAGAATCTCTACGTAAAAAATTGATTGTAGTTGGAGGGGCTTAAGCCTCTCCATCTGTTCGCTAAGGATAACATTATGACATATACCCATAGGAGGGCCTGTTGTGAAGCAAAGGCTACTGGACATCTTCCTTCAAAATGGAGAATAGCTTGTGGCTAGGAGCGTCACCACTTTCTTGGAGGTGGGCTGATATTTCCACGTGATGGCATCAATCAGCTTAGGGCAGTGATGTGTGGGGGGGTCGGATACCAGTATATCTAGGAGTAGTAAGCGATGGCTCTTGTTATGCTGTTGAGAGCCTACTTTTCATGAACTCAATGGTACTTTTGAGTTCAGCCACACTCCTCGATAGCTTGGTGTCTCTGATCCTATCCCACCTATCGACTGGTGGTTCTTCAGGCTGCTCATCCTTGAAATCCTCTCTTTCTTCCATGATTTGTTTCTCGGGGCGGTGGCTAACATCAACCTTCTTTGACCCTTTGTCATGGCCCTTTGCCTTTGGCTACTCGGGGGCTGTCCCTTCTGGTTCCTTCCCCTTTTCCTTAGAATTCTTCTTTCCCATATTGCTAGGGGTGATGGAGAAAACAACGCAGAGGGCTTCAGAATTAGAAGCTTCGAAGCACAAGATAGGAAAGTTTGAAGTCTGGTAGCAAAGTTTGCATGAATTATTGGGCAAATAGCTTTGTTATTACTAGAGTCTACGTTATATAGCCGTAGAAGGCAACCACCAGTATTTATGGCACTTGCCATAATTAACTTCATGTTGCTTCGTCCAATTCGCCGCATGGTAGAGTTGTACATAGTGCTGTGTGTTGTGATGATTGCGGCTCGCTTTGGAAGTGTGAACCTTTGCCACTTTGTACCCGAGCATGAACCTTTTTTCCTAATTGAATCCCTAAAGGACGTACCCACCACCTTTTCATTTAACTCGCCCGCTTCAGACGCTTTTGCAGGTGGTTGTCGAAACGTTCCCCTAGGCACATTTTAAATGCCCCCACCTTTTCCATTGTTGGGTTGGTGAAACCGAAGTCAAAGTTGAAGTGCTTTGGGGCAAACCCTTGGTGCGAACTATTTTTTTTTTTTTTTTTACGCTTTTTATTTTTTTATTTTTTTGGTTGGAGTTGCCAAAGTAAAACTTGACCTAAACTTCCTAGCAACACCTTATTTGTCAACCGAACTATTTACGTTATTTACACAATTCTCTCACGGCATAATCGGCATGCCGCCACCACGAGACTCAGCCGGGTAATTGCTCAGGTGAACCTGCAGTGACCCGACCAGATCATATTGAACTTCAGTTGATATTTGAAATTTGGTTTGCCTCTTCCCGAAGTTCTCCATGCAAACGAGAGTAATGCGACGGGTTGTCCTCTGCCCCCGTGCACGCTATTGATGAAGGACGTGGGGAAGAAGCCTACCACGCGAGGACCTCCTTGAAGTCTTGGTTGTAGTGATAGTAGAACCGAGGATGCCGAAGAGTCTAGTAAGCGTGAGGTGCAGGTACGGGTTCTTTCATCTTCTTGATGCTATAATAGGGCTCCCACGACAAAAAGAGTAAACTTCTATCATTTCTCGGGTTGGTACTCCAGGAGGTGGCTTTGATGGATTAAGCTAAACACCTATGTGCCATGCTCTGGGATACAAAAAGGGTGCAAAAATGCCCCCTCTTCGTTCTCAGGTGCTACCACTTGAGCTTGTTTCTCTTCTTGACCTATCCTTTGATGGTGATTGCAAGCACCCATATTGTTCATCTTTGGGGCAAAGCTCACAAATTGCCATGGTTGGACTTAGATGGGATCTACTTCTCGAGTTCCAAATGACTGCATTTCAGGCTTCTGCTTAGTATGAGGAGTCTGCCATGAATAATATTGCATTGGGTAGATAGGAGAAGTGATTATCAAAGAAAGTGATGGGGCTCCTCCCCACTGCCACTTTCCTGATAGAAAATGCTCTGCTCATACTGCTTCCTCAAAAATCTGAGGGAATCTTTGTTCGCTTGATCGCAGCAAGAGGAGGCCTATGTCCGGGTGAAAATCCTAAACATAATAGAGGTGGGCTTGGGTGGGCATTGGTTGAATATCCCTTGGAACTTTCTTCCAAGTTCTGGAGAATCGAACATTGAAGTCCGTGATGCTCTCCAAGGGTGTTTTCTTGATGGTGGAGAAGTACGTCAGAAGTTGGAAGGGATCCTAAGAGCCATCAAATGTTTTGAATAGTGCTCCCGCTAAGTCATCCTATGAACATATGCTTTTAGACCCGATCAGTCTATACCACCGCAGCGCCTTTCCTTCCAGAGACGCAGCAAAAATTTGGACCATGACATCTTCGTGGATTATGTTGTAGAGGAATGCTAAAGCAGCAACAGCTTCAAGGTGTTCTCGGACCATTCCTATGGTGCCATCATACATTTTTAATGCCTTCAAGGTGATCTTAGGAATTTTGTATTAGCTTTGAAGATTCAAGGGGCCTCGGTCATCCCAGCTGGGAAAACTTGACCCTACCATTATAGCAGTGGTCTGCAGAGATCGCAGTTATTGCCGCTAAATCAGAGTCGCCAGATGAACATTTTTTCTCTGCTTGTGAGGTCAAGGCTGCTCACCGAACCTTGATTCCCTTGGGATATCTTCTTTTGAGTTTGAAATGTGCCTATGACCATGAAATCTGGATCTTCAGCTCAATCGAGTTTCCAGGTGATTTTATCAGATGAAGACAGGCCAAAGATTCATCGAACTTGGACCTTCATGACTTTTAGAGATTTTCGGGTAAAACAGAGTTGCCCGGAATCTTAGAGTCTCTTAGTAATAAAGAGCATCAATTCTCACTACTACTCGGGGGATGAGACTACTTTTGGATCTCATCGGGAACTTGTTAGAACTATAGCTCTAGATGAAGACAGACTAGAAATTTTCTCCAAATATGGGACCTTGGGTCCCATAGTGTCGTGCCCTAGAAACTGTGGTCATAAAATGCTGCTGAAAGGACTTTCGGTGGGTTTGCACGCCCTAGACCTGTGACCAACATTGAAAGGCCAAGGGGAAGAGATGCCCCTCATGTTGATCTTCAGAGAAAGGTCAGCTCCTATACTAATCTGTAAGAAAAAGATAAAAGGATTTCGGGTTAGAGAAAGAAATAAAAAAAGGGGTAAGGGTCAGAGATTGATGATTCAAGGTGGGGAAGAACAGGAAGCACGATCACTCACTAATAACTCGAATAGCAACAAAAAACACCTAGAATAGACAAAGGAAACACAGTGCCGACCTATGTATCCTCACGGATGGGTTCGCGGGTCTCTCTCTCTCGGCTGGAATTCGGGGTTCGGAGTAACGACGATTATGACGAGGGAATACGAAACCTCGATCCACTAGGCAGCATAAAAGAAGGCAATAGGGATTTTCCTCTCTTATGTGTATCCTTCGGGGTGAATTTTAGGGTATAGTCCCCAATGTACACAGATTCGGGATTCAGAGTATCAGTATATGAATGCAGACAGACAAAAGAATTAAGCACAAAAGGCAGCATAAAAGAGAGAAATGGAGTACAAAAATCTTTAGTATTAGACACAAGACATCAAGTTACAGTAGATTTCTAGCAAAAATTTCCCCCCCTTTTACAATACATGTCTAGGTTTTTATAGAGGACCTGACCCTCTGAGTTATTATTACAAAAATGATGGAGTACACCCTCAGGCTCTGAGAAATCGACTCCTCGCGGTTGCTCTGTTAGAGTTTTCAAATAGGTTGCCAAAGCGCCTTTGTGTTGAGTCAACCATAGAAATATTCATTTAATGCACCGCACAGGTGTCCACCCAGCTGGATGCTATGCTTGAGTGATGGCCCCATGCCCTATTTGGGTTTTTACTTTGATATTTATTACGTCCCTTTCGTTTGCCAAAAATGGTCGACGGGTTTATCGGGCAAGAAAGGGGTATTTATAAGGGGCATTTGATCACCTTGGGAAGCTTCCTACCTTGGAACATGGGACTAAAAAGTGTTTCGCTACATACTTGCCTCACCAAAGCCTTAGGCCGAAGTAGTTTCTCCTTGATTTGTTCTTCGCAAAATAATTCTTCGTAGGAACTACTTCGAATATGTTGACTGCCGAGCGGGTTTCATATTTGAAATGAGGCTCTTTATCCTTTAGCTGGCAAAACTACTTTGGTTGGAAAATGTTTTGGCCTGACTCTTTCTCAAAACTACGGTTTGGGGAATATCCTCCCGAGGCATTTCTCTATTTACGACACTCTTGTCATTTTGTGAGCACTGCTGCTTGGTGAAAAGCTAATAGAAGTAGGTGTTGGAAATACTTCGACCAGGGTAGTTTCCTTACCTTAGCTGATTTTGGATTATGCTCTTTTCCTTTGATGGAGTTGTTGTTTGGATCTTTTATCGCAAGACTCTTGTCGGCGGGTTTGCTAAAAATAAGCGGGTGGAGGCGTTATCTTTGTATTTTCTTCGGTGAAAATACTTCGCAAAGTTTTTCACCCAAAGTGGTGATTTAAGTGCTTCGAGCAGCTCTTTTCACATTCTCCTTGCTTTTTCTTTATTGGCTTATTTTCCCTTGGATTTTTTGGTAGCGAAGCTCTTTCTTCTTCATTTGGGAAGATATCAATTGTTGCTGTTTGAACAGGAAAAACTTAAAGAAATATTCTTTAATTCTCATCTTCTTTATACCCTTAACGTGACAAAGATGTCAGCAGGTCACAAGCTCTTTGCTGTCTTCTCTTGTTGCTGCACTTGTGGTGAAAAATGAGACATGTCACGGAAATCACAAAGTTAATCTCTTTACTTTGTCTTACTGCTTTTGCTTTGAAAAGAAAATAAGACATGTCAAAATCTTGAAATATTCATACTTAACTTTGTTTTTGTACCAATTCTATGTAAATGAAGCATGTCACAAAAGTGCAACATTAATCTCTACCCCTGCTCTTTGCCTTCCAATGTGAAAATGAGACGTATCACAAGTGCAAGATTATTTCATACTTATTTTCTATTTGCTTCAATAGAAAGAACAGACCATGTCACAAAAATGGCAGCATTAATCTACTTGTTTGCTACCGTGATTCAGTGGCAGAAAATGGACATGTCCCTAAAATAAACACCTTTTTCTTCTTTGTGTTTGTTTTTCTTTCCGTCTGTATGTATAATTTGCTATTTGAGTCTTCTTAGAAAATATGCAAAAAAGGTGCATCAAGCTATTTTCTGCCAGTTAGTCCTTTTGACTAATATTCTTGGTGCTAGGGGGAATTTTGCTAGCAAAAATAAAGGCCCGAGAGACTTTATCCATTGGGAAATGGAGTCACCGGCCATGATTGCAAAAAGTAAAATTTCAATTGGAAAAACAAGGATAAAATAAAAAATAATGCACTTTGGAATATAGGTGATCTTTACTTATCGAACCTTTCTTTTACCATTCGGAGACTTAACCTTTGTCTAAAGAACACAAAATTCAATTTGGGAAGCGGGTCCCAACTGCGGCTGCGGGCTATTTGCCCCGATGTTTAGATCTTGATTCTGTCCATGGATACAATTATCTCTTGATAAGTTTTGCACACTTGATTCTTATTAGAAGTAAGAAGTAAAGGGAAATATTTACAAAACTTCAAACTTATAATATCTTGTAGATATAATGGTGATCTATAGCTTTCTTTTGGAAATACAATTTTAGGTGGGCTCCCATAGTGATGGGTAGAACCCATCCATCTTGATCTTTTAATAACTAGAAGGCATTGAATTGCTTTTACAGAAACAATTTCAAATGGCCCCTCTAAGCATCAAATTTGTCATGAGTGTCCTGGATTTGCTTTCTTGACATTCCATTTACTAATACCGGGTCACACTGTTTAAATTTCTCGAAAATGGTTTTCTTGCTCCAGAACCACCCGACTATTTTTACCATGTGCTCGATGATGATCGTAGGCACATTCCCTAGATTCTTCAAATTTGTAGAAGTTGCATCAATTAGGAATCCATTAGATGACCTTCATCTTCGTTAACTTGGTTTAGCATCCTCAATACGGGTATCTCCATATAATTGGTAGAATAGCTTCTTTGCCATAAACCAAAGCATATGGTGAAGTATTGATTGATTTTTTGATTGAAGTTATGTCGGCCCTGAAGGCTTGATTCGAGTGAGTGCAGAGTTCTTATTATTGTCCTCTAATGTTATTTTTAGGATTCTCAGAAGATTCTTATTAGTAGACACAACTAATCCATTACCTTATGGGTAATACTTAGAGGAAGTCTTCGGGTAAATTCCATATCTACTTGTGGTGCGATCATCTTTGCCCTTGAGTGAAAGGGGATCCATTGTCTATAACCAATGTCTAGTATGCCAAACCTTGTGATTAGACTTTTCAACAAATTCTATCACCACTTATGAATCCAGATTTCTTCGTAGGCACTATTTTTGCCCTCTTGGTGAAGTAGTCCGTGGCGGTGAGAATGTATTTGTGGCACGATGATGAGTTCTGACTCTATATTATCCCCTACGAAATCCAACCCTCCCAACTGCTAGAATGGTTCCTCGACTTGAATAGCTTTTAAGGGCATAGGTGCATTCTTGTTTCTTCCACATACCTCGACATTGTTCACACCTGCAGGTCACTTTGTACACATCTAGGAATATGAAAGGCCAATGGCATCTAGCTCTAAGGATCTTCAAGGCATGAGTTTGGCTGCATAATGTCCCCGAAAATCCCCATGAAATTCATCAACACTTTATGCTTTTCATTATCGGAAACGCATTTTAACAATACACCATCGATGTTAATTCTGTACAACCCCTCTATTCGAAGGGTATATTTAAATGCTTGGAGTTGCAGATCTCCTTCTCTGGGAAAATTCATATCTTTAGGACATGACCCGATCTAAAAATACCTCACAAAGTCATTGATCCAACCCGAACTTACTCTTATCTTGGTGTTGCTTTCTGTGTTTGCCATGACGGGGTGGCTCTCCTCATTCTCCACTTGCAGGCTTGCTTGGCCAATTCTTGGCACCAAGATCTCCCTACGACTATTTTAGTAGGATGTATTTCACCTCATACTCTTGGATGCGATTCACCCATATAGCTCTTTTTCCTAATTACTCCTTGATTTATGATGTTCCTTACATCGGGATGAATAACATACACCATTTTCTGACTTTGGGATAAGAAGTGTTTTAGCTTATTCAAGGATTTCGTAATTGTGTATACTTGTTTTTCTATGTTTTGTACCTTTCCTCATGTTTGTGCATGGTGGAACTCGAGAAAGGCTATGGGTATTTCTTCGTCATCTTCTCCTTTTGAGTGAGAACTAAAGCATAACTTCTTTTGCTCTTCGATAGCATATAGTATGAAACCTCAAGAATAGTCAAGGTTGACTAGCACGGGGCTTGAGCTATGGCTTCTAGAATTTTCCCGACGCTTCTTTCCTTGGCTCTTGTCCATTTGAAAGGTGTCTTTTTCCAATAGTCGGTCATTGGCTTAAGCTGTTTAAGCAAAATCTCTGATGAATTTTTCGATGAAATTTATTTGCCCAAAGAAAGACTACAAACCTTTCTTGTTAATGGGACGACAACTCAAGAAGTGCCTTTACTCTATCGGTCAATTGATAGCCAGTTTACAGAAATAACATGCCCAAGGAGTATTCCTTCTTCCACGAGCAAAAATAGATTTTGTAGGATTTAGTGATATCCCAAATTCTCTAAATTTCTCAAATACTTGCTTTGGATAATTCAGCATGGTCCTTTTGTTCAATGAGAAAAATAGTCATGTCATCTAAATAGATGACAATAATTTTCATTTGCAAGCTCCTCAAAAGCTACTTCCATGTCTCTGCAGGAAATTTTCTCACTTAGATTAGATAATCCAAAGGGCATCCTTTGGTATGCAAATGTTCCCACTTAGTGAGTGAGCATGTCTTGTATTGATCTTCATTTCTCACCCAAACTTGATTTGTAGCAAAAACCCTTTTAATAGAGAAAACATTTCTGCTCCGCCATAGTATGAAGGATTGGGTCAATCTAGGGTAAAGGATAGTGATCTTTAAAAGAGGCTCTATTCAAATTTTTGAAATCAATGCATAGTCATATTTCTCCATTTTTCTTGTGGGTGGAACTAAATTTGCCACCCGGGTAGAGTGCTTGATTTGGTATATTATCTTAGCTTGCGGAGTTTTAACAACTCTTGTTTCATTAAGGCAATTTTCTTGGGATTCATAGGCCTCGCCTATGCCTAAAAGGTTAGCTCCTTCCTCTAGTTTGATGGTATGCATGAATGACCTCTTTCTTGTACTCTTTAGGATCACTATAATTCCAAGCTATTATATCTAGATATTCTCTACATAACTAATTTATTTTTTCTAGTTCTACCCTTCATTACAATCGGTCCCTACTTTGATCATTTTCCCAGTTCTAGTTCTACTTCTTTATACCGCGTTCATCTACCTCGATTTTCCGACCTACGGCTCTATCGCTATTTTTGAAAAGGCTCTCCCGGGGGTGATTAGTCCCTGGGGATATAGTTGTTTTTCAATTGAATAAGGCTCTCTTCATCCTCTTCTTGTAACGCTCTATACGTAAGAGTAATTCATCTCAAGAATAAAAAAATATAGGATCTTCTCATCGTTTTTGAATACTTGCTATAAATGTGTCGGGTATAGAAGGCACATATATAAGTCTAACTATTTTAAACTTTTGAATAACCATTCTTGATCGGGAAAAAATTTTATCCTACGATGCTAACGGGTCTACATGTGTGTTTTCTTCTCTGGAAATGGATTTCATGTTTAGTGATTCAAAATTTTCCAATAGATCTAACACTTTGTTTTTGTAAGCCCTTAGGTAATGTTGCTTACAAATGCACTTGCCCCGATGTGTTTGCAAGGTCAGCTTTGAATCTCCATAGATCCATGACTATTTCACACCCATTTTTAGCTTTCACAGGTCCTAAACACAAGGCTTCGTATTCGGCTACGTTATTGGTGCAACTCCATGTCAACCTATATGAAAAGACTTTTTCTTTTCCAATGGGTGAAATCAGGACAATTCTAGCTCTTGCTCCATTTTTTGCACCTTGACCCATCAAAAGTACAATTTCCATAACTAGTTGGCTGAATCATTTGTTTAGGGACAACAATAGGGAGCTTTTTGGTTTTCTCAATGGAATAGTTTCCCATTTCTATCATTATCATAGCATTGAAGTCTTTCATTGAAAATTGATCTTAGGATTGGGTTCCTCTAGGTTTTCTTCCATTAAATCGATATTTTTCAATTCCTCGGACATCATAGTGACCATGGTTGTTTCTTCTAGTATTTCCACTGAAAAGTAGATGTCTTTTCATTGTGAATATTGACTCTTTTACCTTTTAAATGTACCTCCAAAATGCGAATAATATAGTGATAGATAACCTCCTAGTTTGGTTGTAGACTCTCTGGATAAAACATGCGAAAATATGGTTCTAAGTCTACAATGACTACTTCTTGTTTGATGACTACTTTTTGGCATTCTATGGAGTTGAATAGGGATATCTTTGATCACCCCGATAGTTTTTATTGGGTACCATACAATTGCAACACACCAAGATGACCGGTATATTCCATCCCCATTATGTCACATATGGCTTTTACGACATCACCGTAGTTGCGGCCTACGAATCAATCATGCAATTGTAAACTATCCATCCCTCCATTTGCAAGGATATAGAATGGGGTGGTCTATTTTTCCAAAGGTTGACACAACGTTTGCTTGTATAGCATTTGAGGAAGAGGTATTATTCTTTAAATTTAAAGATTCTTGGAGGAGGTCAATCCGACCGAGGAATTTGGAGTGCATCATACATGCTTATTTTGGAAGGAGTCCTCTTCATTTCTTTTGCAATTTTTGAGCAGAAAGAGTTGCATGCAGGGATACTTGACACTTTTCTCCTTTCCACTAGTCGATGCATCATATCCATATCTATAGACCTACGTGAAAAACACGGTATTTTTATTTTTGTTAATGAAGAAACTTGAGTCTTTCCTCAGCTAGCTCTTGAGTCTTGCTCCCTTTTCTAGGAGGAAAATATTTTTTCTCGATGGTTGCAAAAATCTAAAGGAGGGTCGAGAACATCCTTTTTCATTATTTGGTTTTCTATGGGTCGCCCTCGGGGTAGGAGGAAAACCTAGTGGTTGGGTTCCTTGGGGTCAGCTTATGGCTGCTTTTGACCTTGTCATGGCCGAGACTTGTTCCCACAGATGGCATTACCAAATTGTGGTGGACTTATGATTATGTTCTTTGTCCCTTGTTGGTTCTTTGACTCTCTCATTGATAGCGCGCACATGATGTTGATGAATCATGCTTCAGATCCTCTCCATGAGGATCATTGCAAGTGGTACATAGAGTAGTTGAAATTAGTGGGTTCTCCATTATCTCCTATCTCATTACTTTTACCACATTTTTTTTATCTTTTCCTCTTCCACTTGTTGAAGCACCTTCCTTTGTATGTCTGTGGAAATATTTTTGCTTGGATATTCGTTTTGCCTCTCTTTACTTTCTTTTCATGGACGCCCATTTCATGTGACAATTTCTTCATTGTATCAATTATGGTCATGTATTGATCATTGGGGGGAGAGTTTGATACGAAAAGGTGTGTGTTTGGTAATGCAAGGAATGTAGGAGGTGTAGCTATAGGCAGGAGAACTGCATTGATGGGAGTATAGAAGCGATTTAGATATTGATTGGGAAAGCTCTAGTACAATTGGAAATAGACTCTTTGATGGATATCTTTTTGTGTGATGAATCGACTTCACTTGTGATGGATTGTCTTATTATCATACTAAGATCCGAATCAAAAGCCCTTAAATAATAGCATATATCTTGTTCTTTTATGGGCTTTAGGCCTACGATTTTTTGGTAAATCTAATGTTGAAATCATGGATTTCTTCTTGTGGATGCCTCTCAATGATAGTAATTGATTGACAATGTGAGCGATACGATGTATGTTAAATTCATCGACGAGATGGCCGGCCGATACTACCCAAGAAGTAATGGATCCACGCGGGAAGCACTCTGTACCAATAGAGCATCTTTCCTTTCAATGATATAATCAAAAATCTAACCATTAAATCTTCCTTGCGATGTTGTAAATAGATGCTAGCGATGATACATCTAAATAGTGCTCATCTATTTGTTTTGCTTATTCCATCAAAGGTTGGTAATGCTTTTAGTGCTTGTGGAATTTGGTGGTGTGTTCCCAAGTTCAAAGGGCTAGTTTGATTCCACCACCAGATGGGTTTGGTAGGGGCGACTGCCATGATTGCTAAAGGAGTTACAACTACTATAGGATTTCTTGCAAATGCTCCTACAGCAGTGTTAAAGAGGTGCTAATGGTGCAAAATATTTGATCGTGCGGGATAGCAGGTGTGCTTTTAGGCTTACAGATTCTTAGTTCAAAGAACTCGATGAGTTCTTCAGAGTTTCTAGCTTAGGATTCGGTTATCATATGGCTATATAACTTGAAGGTTTAGTCAGGTCTTTCTTTTATGGCAGTCTGGTATAGCAGGTCATGGGTAGTTTCTTGAGATTTTCAAACAAAAGGCTCTTAAGGAAAACACCAAAACTTATACAATACTATGGGATTGTTTTGGTCCCATAGGGCATGCCAAAAACTATTGGAACAAAATGCGCCTTGATTGTAATTAATTTGGGCCTTAGACTTTGCCAACATTGAATAGATAGATCTTGCTTGAGATCATCGTCTAGTCTCGAGAGAAGGCTGGTTCCTTTAGGTTTTTTAGAGAAAATGAAGACAAGGGATAGAAATATAACTAAGATAGAAATTTTCTCATGAATACAATTAGACAACAACAAGCTGATGATGTAGATTACTACTTTGAGAGCTTTCTTTATATCTTCTTTATAGAAATCAAGAATTCTGAGTGTGACTTTAGAGGTTCATCTAAAAGCATGTAAATATATTTTAATGTTCAACTCTAGAAACAAGATTTATACATGCATAGTACATATTTCATATCAAATACATTATAAAACTTAGAATGAATAAAAGTTAAAACATGAGATACATACACTTTTTGAAGTTTAGAAAGCGAGAAGAAGAAATATTTTATTGCTTGTAATCCGGTACATGTATATAAAGCTTGTAAACATCCAGAGCCAACCTTTTTTCATGGTTGACTCACTCTGTTATACCCTAAAAAGTGGCATACCACTACGTACATTTAATTTCTTCAATAAATTACAAGTAATTATGCATGGTTTTCAATAATATACAAAGGATTTTTCGTAGTTGGATAAATTTTCTACATTTAAATTTAGGTAGAACTTTGTTATTTTACAATCATCAAGCGGACTGCTGAGGTTATAATCAATAGACCATTCTTCAAAAATCAGCACGTGTCGGTGCATGTCCCCGATTCACCAAAATATACTTTATTCCTTTACGGTTGGTGTGTCGAAATCGTGACATTTCTTTCTGCTTTTGCTCTTTTACCACCTCCAGTACATGAAAATGAGACATGTCACGAAATCATGACATTCTTTCCTTACTTTTATCTTACGCCACTTCCGAGTCCATGAAAATGAGACATGACAAAATCACGACATTCTTTCCTTGCTTTTGCTTTTCTGTAACTTCTGACCATAAAAATGAAATGTCACAAAATCATGACGTTCGTCTCCCAGCTGCTTACTTAGCTTCCAATCACGAAAATGAGACATTTTCATGAAATTGTGATATTTTCCTTGCTTTCCTTTTTCTTTACTTCCAGTCGCAAAATGAGACATGTCGCAAAATCCCGACAATTGTATCTTGCTTTGCTCTTCTGTTACTTCCAACCACAAAAATGAGACATGTCATAAAATCATGACATTCTTTCATTGCTTTTGCTTTTGTCGCTTCCATTACAAAAATGAGACATGTCACGAATCATGACGTTTGTCTCTTTCTTTTTCTCTTCTAAAGCTCGGCCATGAAAATGAGACATGTCGCGAGAAATCGCGACACTTTTCCTCCTTGCGGTGTTTTGCTTTTTCTTGATCTTTTAGCATATGGGCCACTTTGGTCTTCTTGGAAAATATGCCAAAAAATGTGCATCAACTTAGTTTTACGTAGTTAGTCACTTTTGACTAACAAAAACCACCTTAGGTCCCCTAAACCTAGTGGTCCATAACCCAATTCTATTGTAGCTTTGAAGGCATTGCCTTCATATGATGGAATAGGTAAAACATATGAACATTGCTTAGATGTTGCAGCCTTGGAAATAATTTACAATATCACTCGGGAAGATGTGATGATCGGTTTGTTGGTTATTTCATTAAAAGGAAAAATTCTTTATTGGTATAGAACACTTCCTCCTCAGCTCTATTGCAACATGGTAAGAACTCACTTTGGCAGGTGGTAGATGATTTTGGTCAACATGCAAATCCATTCTCCCCTACTTAGCAGTTCAACATTATCCAAAATATCCTCACGAGGAAATTATTGATTTCAATATATTATTTAGCCACACTTGGAAAAGTGCCCCAGTTAGAAATCAACCATAGGGCATAAATGGTGTATTATTACTTGAGAGCTTTTTGATTCTAATATACATGATATCCAAGGCAATCCTTGAATATTCACTTTCTTACTATTTTCAAGAAACGTCAAAGCGGAGAGATATCTTATTGCTCTTGGGAGATATCCCACAAAAGCAACCCAATGCCAATTTCTAGATATTCCTCAAGCTCCATTACTAGTTCTTCTAGCTCTTCCCATTTTTCTAGTATATATCTTCCAAAATAGAATAGGCAACCATCTATTCTTGCAATAAACATGCCTCAAAATTCCTTGACATTACCTCATATTCCCGCTATCCCTGCATTGCCTACACCACCTCCTCGGCCAACCCAAGAAAATCAACTCTCTATTATATTGGACACGATAAAAAATCTAGAAAATGATATTACATCAATGAAGAGAAGAGAGGTATGCTTGGGATCCGTTCATCTCATCCTGCTAGATCTTCTTGGTAGTCTATACTTGATAAGTTTAGAGAGGAAGGTAAATCAACAGACATTAGATGGCTATCTCTGTGAGGTAGGTATTGTTTTTAAAATATGTTATTCAAGATTTACCCATTTATAGATGTTTTGAGCAAATAGCTCCTTCTAATTTCATCAGGATTTGTGGACTCTGTCAAGAACGATTTTTAATGATGCAGGAAAACTTGATCAATCTAAATGGATTTTTGGTTAGATGGGATTCCATTTGTAGGCGAGTTCAAGAGGAGGCCTTGGGTTGTGACGAAACTCTTTGCAAGTGGGGCTTTGTTCAGTAGCTTTATTGGAGATGGTGTACCTCTCAAGATCATGTTGGGCTAAAATATTATACTATAAATATGAGAGGTATTTACGGGAGTAGATATCCCTAGAGCCATTTTGGTTTGGAAGGTTTTGTTATACAGGACACTACGAAAGAGGGCTAATTTAATTAAGCGGGGTTTTGTTACGGATTTGCAATCGGGATCGAGATGTTCTTTTTGGGGAGGATTCTTGGGATGGCCACCTCCTATCTTGACTCAATATCTAGGTTACATTCCCTAAGCATTTGTTTCTTGGGCGAGTGGTCTCATGTGGAGGACTTTAAAATCTAGTATTTTGGAAATATGGAGATGTACAAATGGAAAGATCACGGGAATGGCCCCAAGGCGGATTGGCCAAGGATAGGGAGTGCTTGCTCTTATTCTTGTAGGGAGTTACTATTCTTAATTGAGGGATAAATACATTCTAGCTTGAAACCCTAATCCCAATGGGGCCTACTCTATAGCCTATGGTTATCAAGTTCTTGATAAGCCAAAGTTTAAGTCTCCACTGTCACATGGTGGAAAAGTGTGAATAGATTTTCTTGGCGAAATGTAACTTTTCTCTGGTTGGTAGCTGCGTAATAAATGCCTCACTTGGGATAACTTGAGGAAGAGGGGATTTGGTCCCTCTTTATGTCCTTTGTGGTAAGAATGAGGATGACTCTTCTCATTTATTTTTCCAATGCTCCCTTTCCCGAGACATTTGGCACTATTAATTGAGTTAGGAACCATCCTTGTTTTCATGTGCTCTCCCTAGTGGAGTTTGGAGTGGTGCGGGCGGACCTCCGGTAAGGCCCCCCTTCCTCCAAGTGGCTTGGAATTTGGGCCCTTCTTGCATCTCGTACGGCGGTTGGCTCGAACAAAACCGACCCATTTTTGATGGAAGTCATTTGGGCATTCAACAAATGCGGAAAGGATCCTGTGTATGGTTCAAGAAACTATCCATAGTAAATGTGATGTGGACCCTCATTTGGACTCTAGGGAGGAAGATACGATGGGCGCGGTTTTGTTCAGGGTTGGTGTGAATTCTTCCAGCCTAGTAGGATTCCTCGGCTTAGCAAGAATGTTAGGAGAGGGGTAGATGGAGGCGCCCTTAGAGGGTTTTGAAGTGTCTTGAAGAGGTCATCCGAGGGGCAATCTTGGACATCTTTGGAATTGGTGGTGTTGGAGAGACTATAGGCATGGTCAGTTTTTCTTTTCCATTTATAAATTGTTCCTAACTCCAACAATCTTGGAAGCTACGGCGATACTTGAGGCCTTGCAAAGGGTTTTCTCTTGGGCGCGTAGGATTCTTTGCAAGTCTAACTCTCAAATTTTTGTTAATATTTTAAACGACAAAAGAGTGGAGGATGTTAATTGGCGGTTGGCCTGCAACGACCATTGATTCTTAGAATGAGTGAAGAGTTCGAATTTATATCCTTTGTGCACATTCAAAGGGAATGGAATGGGGGTTCTTGATTACACGGCCAAGGGCTTACGAGCTATTGGATACTTAGAGTATTGATAGCTGGGAGAGTCTCCTGATCTAAGGATTCTCAACACCTATGGAGTTGATCCATGAGATGTTGGACTTAATGTGGTTTGTTTTTTTTTGGTTTTATTTGGAGTTGACCTTGTATGCAGTGATTTAGCCTATCTTGTTGCTTATTTGAGTCCTGGGTGGGGGCTCATTGTACTTTAGTAATCTAGACTTTTTATCAATAAATTTTTACCCTTTATTTAAAAAAAAAAAAAATGAAGAGAAGAGAGGTTGGGGAGAAACTTTCAACCAGAAAGTATCCTCAAATAACAAGAGATGCAACTCGATCAAGTAATATAGGTAAGAAATATCAAATGTCGTTTTATGCAAATGAAGTCAAAGGAAGCTATAGTTCCTCTTACAAATTTTGATTAACGGGTGTACCACATGTAATTATCCACATGGAGAAAGTTGATGTATGATCCATTAGTATTATTTACAATGTAGCTATTGAGAAAGTAGAGAAAAACATGAAAGGTCATGTAAATATAATTAAAGAAACTAACCATAATTTCATGATTCCTATAGTGATAAATTCATGATTTTAACTAGATCAGGTAAAAAACCTGCGCAGAGTGGATCTCAAGAGATTCAACCTCTAAGTTTTCCCTAGCTCCTAAAGTAACATCAAAGAATTTTTCCCTATGAGAAAAGACCTTAGGTTCCTACCCAAATCCAAGGGCCAAAAATACGTAAGGAGTTCACTCCACGGAAAGTGAGACTCAATATCAAGCTAAGGAGGTTAATATTTCCTTCATTGACTAAGATATAAAACGAAAGCAACTCAAGGATATAGAAATAGGCATGACATTTTTCCAAGGAAAGATAAAAAGTGTTGAATCATATTCATTCAACATAGTGGAAGAAATGAAAAAGACTCCCTCAAAGGCAAGCATGTACAATATGTAAGTTCCCTAGTCATATTGTCCTCTTGCGGGAATATCTAAGGAAAATGAAAAAAGGATAATAACATATCTTTCTCAAATACATTCAAGAAAAATATGATGTCAGCCATTGGAAAAATAGACCACCTCCCTTCTATTTATCTCTTCAAATGGAAGGTGGGTTATCTGTTTAGCATGATAGATTCGGGTATCGCTACTACAATGATACCAAAAGTAGTATATGACATTATGGATATGGAGTATACTAGGAGTAATCCAAGAGTTCTACAGGTAGAAGGTACTCAAGTTAAAACTATAGGAGTAATTAAAGACATACCCATACAACTCCACAGGATGCCTCAAATGGTGGTCATACAAGAAGTTGTAGTGGTAGATTTAGCACCATACTTTGGTATGTATTTATCAAGAGAATTCACAACAAAGGAGGATATATATCTCTAGACTAATCACATTTAGAGATACCCTTCAAATTTAAAAGGATGAAAATATTTAATGACAAACCATATACTTTTCATGTAGAAAAAATAGGGGAAGCTGGCATCGTAAATATGATGACTGAAGAAATTGGAAAAGTGGACCTAATGGAAGAAACCTTAGAAGATCTTCAAGTAGAAGACTAGTTTCTCTCAAATATTTTGTGCCATGATAGAAACGAAATGAGAAGTTATTCCATTGAAAACCCAAAAAATCAATTAGCACCCACTCCTAAAGAAGACAATTCTACTAGTCATCTTTGGAAACTATTCATCGATGGAGTTGTATGTAATAATGGGCCCTGGTGTTGGAATAGTTTTAACTTCCCCACAGGGAAGGAAATAATTTTCTCTTATAGATTGACATGGAGTTGCACCAATAACATGGTAGAGTATGAAGAACTTTGCTTGGGATTGAGGAAAGCAAAGAAATTAGAAGTTAAATAGCTGCTAATTTATGGATATTCAGAATTTATCATGAATCAAGTCACAAAAAAATGTATCAGTAAACAACACTACTTAAAGGCTTATAGAAATAAAGTTTGGAAACTTTTAGAAGACTTTGAGGCTCTAAATATGAAGTCTATTCCTAAATAATAGAATACCCACACAGATTTGTTAGAATCAGTGGGAGCAAATTTTTGTTCCATCAGCAATGTTATCTAGAAATCCAATACGGTTAGACTCATATATAGAACCTTAGTGCTAGATAAAATTATCTTGGTAAGTTTTTGAAAATGATAAGAAAATACTAGATTTTGTAATATATTAAATGAACTTCAGTGATAGAACGTTGGATGAAGAAAATAAAAGTTTATTTAGTTTAATAATCCCATCCCAAAAAGTTCCATAACCCCAAGAAGGAGTCTTTTATTAATATTGATGGGCAATAGGCAAAAATAAAATTGATAAAGCAATAGATACAAAAAGAAATTTGAATATATGAAAAAATGATTTAAATTGAAGTTAGGTGCTAAGAAGGAAAAGTTGAATAAGTAGGAATTATGTCAAAATTCTGATCATAGTTCAGTGTAATTGATCTAAAACTATACAGAAATTGATTATTCAACACACCATTGAATTAGATGAAGATCCAAGCCTTTCGAGGCAAAAAGCAAAGACACAATAAATCCAAAGATAAAAGCTACGATGAAGCAAGAATTGTTAAAAATCTTCAAGCTAAAATAGTGTATCCTATTAAAAATTCTACACGGGTGGTGAACTTGGTTCAATGAGAAGAAAAAAGGAGATATTATATTATGTGTGGATTTAGAAATTTGAATAGAGCCTCACTCGAGATCATTATCCTCCAGTAGATTGACCAAATTTTGCACACGAGTTGTAGGGGTAGAAAGGTTCTCTTTGCTATATGGTTTTGGGTATAATCAAGTATGGATCATAGAAGAAGATTAGTACACATTTACATTTACCATAAAATGGGGAACATTTACCTATCAAAGGATACATTTTTTCTTGTCTAATGTAACATTTACTTGCTAACAAAATCATAGTCATCTATTTAGATGACATGATGGTTTTTCTCATCACAAGAAGATCATGTAACACACACCTTGAGCGGGTTTTTTTGAAAGATGCAGGAACTAGAATATCTTCAAATCCAAATAAATCCATATTCACTATGAAGAAGGTATCCTACCTGGTCATGTCATCTCCAAATTTGTATTAGCCATAGATCCTTATAGAGTGAAAGCACTTTTAGAACTTCCCCTACTAGTTAACAATAAATTCTTGCAATCATTCTTTGGACAAATAAATTTTATGCGTAAATTTATTGCATATTTTGCACAGATTGTTAAACCAATGACTGGATTTTTGAAAAAGGATGCACCTTTAAAATGGATGGATCCAAGAAAGAATGCTTTCAGAAAGATTCTATAATAAATAGCTCGGGAACCTAAGTTGATTAACCCCGACTACTCCTGAGATTTCATTCTATATATTTTCGGTGAACAATAAAGTTATTTTGTAGTCTTCACACATAAAGGAGCAGACAATGAAGAAAGGCCCATAGATTTTTTGAGTTCCCATGCATGATCATGAAGAAAGATACAAATTTATTAACAAAAAAGTGTATGTTGTCATGAAATCTTTGAATAAATTTAAACATTTTCTATCACAAAGCAGGATCATTGTCTATATGATTCACCTTGATGTAAGGAATTTTATAATACAAGGAAAACTTGGTGAAAAGAGAGCTGGTTGGGTGACTAAGATATAGGAATATGATGTAGAAATAAATGCAACAAAAATAGTAAGAGGTAGGGCCTTGTGTCAATAATTAGTCAATCATGCTACAAATGATCATAGAGAGCACTAGGGTGTAATGGCAAATACAGAATCAGATCAAAATCTAGAAAATACTGATTGGATTAATGACCTTGTGAAGTAATTTCAGACCGGAATGTGTCCTGATAATATGAATGATTCAAAAATAAGAAGGTATATAGCACAAGCAAAGAAGTACACCTTTCAATCAAAAGGGTTGTACAAAAAAAATATAGATGATGTACTTTTTAAGTGCATAGGAGAAGATGAGAAACAAAAAGTGTTGAAATATTTTCATGGAGGTCTCTTTAGAGGACATTATTCAGGAAGATCCACTGCTTTAAAAATACTTAGAGTAGGTTGTTACTGGCCTTCTATTTTTTCAAACACTTACTAAGTAACTAAGAGTTGTGAGAAGTTTTAGAGATATGTAGGGAGGAACAAAAATTCCCCTATGTCGTTAAAGTCTATCCAAGTTGAAGAACCTTTCTAATCATGGGGGTTAGATTTTTTTGGGATAATAGAACCTAATTCATCAATTGGCCACAAGTATATACTAACTACCATAGACTATTTCACTAAATGGTTTGAAGCCATCCCCACTAAGAAAGCTAATTAGGAAGTTGTAATCATTTTTTTTGAAAGCTTGATTACAAGGTTTCGTGCAGTTCACTAATCACAAATAATGAATTAACTTTCATCGAGATCTAAAATGATTGAGTTTACTAGCGGTCTCGGCATATATTTGAAGACCTCTTCGAACTATTATCCATAAGGTAATGGTCTTGCTGAGTCTACAAATAAAAACCTTCTTGAAATCCTAAAAAGAACACTAGAAGATAATAGGAGAAGTTGGCATTCCTTGATCAAACCAAACCTTGTTGGCGATAGGATTTCAATTAAAGAGAAATCTATTAATACATCACCCTATTCTTTAGTCTATGGCATGAGGCTATTTTACCTATACAAATAGAAATACTAGCACTAAAGTTACTTAATAAAATAAAAAAAGGAGGTAAACCAATGGATGCTCGGTTAATGCAGCTTCTACAACTGGAAGAATAGAGAGAACAAGCCTATAATCATCATCAAAAATATATGGCAGACATAGAGGGATGGTTCAATAAGAATATCACTTTCAAAAAATTTAAGCTGGGGGACCTAGTTTTGAAATGGAATGTGAAAAATCTAAGTCAGGCAACTATGATAAATTTGATACTTTTGGGAATGCCCTTTTTGAAATAATTGCTAAAAGGGAATTTAATTTTTTCAGGCAAAATATCGATAGGGTATGATTTTACCCATAACGAGATGATTTTAAGCTTAAAGCTCTATTTTTTTTTTGAAAAAAAATGAAAAAGCTTACATTAAAAGCAAATTACAATTACAAGAGGGGAGAAAGGGCATCCCAACCAAAAATTGAAGACAGAAGAACAAAAGGCGCGAAAACGACAAAGTGCGAAATACGCGACACAAACTAACAACCGCCGCGCCACGACAATAGATCGCGAAAATGCGACATATCGCGAAATAAAAACAATAATAGCGACATCGCGACAAAACAGCGACAGGGCCACACCACTCAAAAATGTACCAAATCGCGACGGCCCGCACCAAAGCAACCAAGCGCCAAAACATCGCGAAATTGCGGCAGAAAGCCGGAAGACTTTGCTCCCCAAAATTGTCGTGAAATCACGAGAAGTTCACCTTTAAACAGCAACTTTGAGAAAGTGTTGCGATATCGCGACGGCTTTTCCTTAAGGCCCCAGTTGGCCGGAAGTGTAGCGAAATCATGACAAGAATTCATGTCAGACTTGCTACTTAAAAGTGTCGTGAAATCGCGACATGTTCTCCCCCATGTTTACTTCAAACTAGTCGTGAAATCATGACGTTTATCCTTCATGCGGATTTTTCTCCAAAAGCTGTCGGCGAAATGCTTCTAGTTTGCCCTTTGCTTCCTTTCTGTAAAATGTATCGCGAAATCGTGGCGGATTATCACTTGAGGCGGCTTTTCACAAAAAATGTCGCGATATCGCGGCAGTTTTTTTCCCACTTAACGCAATTTTGCTCAAGCGTCACAAAATCGCTACATGTTTGCCCCTTCGTCCTTTCCTCTCAAAAAGGCACAAAATACGACAAATTATCCTTTAGTAGCTTTTCACAAAAATGTGTAGCGATATCGCGACGATTTTTTTCCCCTTCATGCAATTTTTCTCAAAGCGTCGCGATATCACGGCAGCTTTTCCTCGACAGCCGAACCAACAAAAAAGGTCACGAAATCGCGACACCTTCTCATCAAAGACCGTGACGACGCAAAAAGTCGTGAAATCGCTACAATTTTCCTCCCAAGGCCACGAAAACCAAAAGGGTAGTGAAATCACTACAGTTGTCCAAAGGAGTCGCGAAACGAGGCAACATCTCGCGAAATCGCTGACGGATTTTAAACAAGGAAGGTCGCGACGATTGCAATATGTCGCGATATCACAAAAAAAACTAACCTTAGCCTTTTTTGAGCTCATGGATGCAGGGATCATTCCAGGCCACTCCGAATCTCTTCATCTATCATAGGCATATCATTGTGCAGCTGAAAACCTACCTCTTTCTTAGCACCCATCTTCGCAAGGAAGTCAGCATTCCAATTTTCTACTCACATACACGGGATAACATCAGCCAACTCCTCCATAACTCCTTGATTTGGGATATCAAAATCCGTAGTCTCGATTTTAGTGAGAAATTTGCAAGCGATCGGAGCGCCGATCGGGACTTGAGAATACGATTCAAAAAATTATCTCCCGAGTAACCACATGGCGGATAGACGTTGACTTAATGGCAAAGGCCGGATTCGTGTTCGTAGCTGCCCAATCTGCAATTCCTAGTAAAGAACCGCACTCGAGTGATCCAGACAAACAACACCAATTCTGCGTACTTGGGTGCCTTTTGCGGCCCCATCGATCGTGATCTTGATCCGACCAACGGGGAGTTTCCCGACATGCTACGCCTTGCCTCTCACATGTCCCTCAACCCTCTTCAAGATGCCCAAGAACCCTTTGATTCTCTTCATCAACATAAATAACCTTATTTGTGACTTTGCTCCGAATGACTGCCAAACGCCGTCAATCGAGGAAAGTGTTTCCTAAAGATCCGGGCGTTTCTCTCAACCAAACTTGCCACCAAATGAAGAGAAAGCCTAGCCCCACCGACGGTTCGGAGATCTGGAATTGAACCACGCCCCTTTTCCATTTTTCCCAAATATTGATACGATTGAAAACACCGTAGCCTAGAGTTTAAATTGAGAGAACCGGCGTTCCAAAATCGATGAGTAAAAGAGCACTCAAAAAACAAATGATCTACGAGTTTCCTCATGTTGGAGCAATTCCTTTGTGAGAGGGCCATTCAGAGCCCTATGCAGAGATTGTCAAAGGTGAGAATACCATTGCTGCATAAGTTGCAAGCGAAGAAATTCTTTGTTAGCCCTTTAGATACCAAATCCTTCTCTAATGTTGAACCGGAAAAGAGTGTGGGGGAGGCTCAATGAGGATCTCTTCATATCCAGCCTTAACTAAGTAGACCCCAAGGCTTCCATAGCCCCAGGCTAATTTATCTTCCTCATCCCTTCCCATGAGGAACCTTTCTGACAAGATTTTTCGCGGGATGAGGCGCCAGCTGCGGAGACGGTGGTGGCCACTCCTCCCACCAGCCAAACTTTTTAAATTTATACCCACGGTGTTGGTAAAATGAGTATCAATATGGATCCGATACTGGGCTTCTAATGCGGTCATGATTGGTTGTGCTCAGAGACATGACAATAATGGGTGGATGTTTGGTCCCAGAGTCGGTCAAAGCGAGCCTTGTCTCCTCTCCCCACTTTCCGAGAATAATTGATCTTTGATAATCTAGGACCCAAGCTTGAGAGTCTTGCCACACCAGGGATCGTTACCTTCCAAGGAAAGCGACCCACCTCATTGGGATGAACATGCCCCAAATATTTACTTGGAAAGAATTCTGCTTTGAAGAGGGAGGTTAGTGAAATCCACCTCAATACAGAGTTTTCAAACAAATGCTCTGTTATTAAACTTAGAACTTCTCAAGCCCTGCCCTCCTTTGTCCTTAGGCTAGATAACTTTGTCCCACCCAACCAAGGCCCATATTTTCTTTCCTTTGCGCCTTCCATAAAAAAAATTCTAGCCATTTTGTCCGGCTCTTCCCAGGATAGTGTGAGGGGCGACCAGTGAAAATTTATAGATTGGCAAAGCACCGTATCGCGACCCGGGAAGGTTAATCTACCCAAGTAGCTTAGCCATTTATGGGCCCAATGATTCATTACAGCTCTTTGATGCACCTTAGCAGATTCTTCCCGAGATGTCAATTTTTAACTTTTAGTGAAGGAACGCGAGGTAAACAATTGGAAGAGAGTCCTTGTGAAGCCCGGGATCTCAATAACACGCTCTGTGCCGTTGGTCCAAGATTGAAAAAAGACCACTTTGGACTTCTTGTCATTTAGAACCTGATTTGAAGCCCTTAGGTAGAAATTCAAAGTATCTCCGATTCCTCTAGCTTCCCGAAGAGTGGCCGCACCAACCGGGCCGGTATCGTCCTGGTACAAGTGAGTCGAGTTTCCTCCCCAGCCTTGATACGAGATAGTAGACCTTGTTGCCTTCTCCTCGAAGCTTGATGCCCAAACCTTCAGCCAAGAGAAGGAAGAGATAGTGAGAACAAGGGTCTCCCTGGCGAAGACCACGAGTGGCACCGACGATGCGGGAAGGCCCTTGATGAGAGCAGAGAAAAAGGAGAAGAAACACAACTCATAGCAATCAATCCGACTCAAAGAGAAAAGCCAAGGCAGCCATCAATTTCGACAAGAAGCACCACTCCACCCGGTCATAAGCCTTGGACATATCCAGTTTAATGAAAATTCCTTTGTTGCCCGAAGTTTGCATTGAATGGATGGCCTCCTGGGCCAAAACCACCCCATCCAATATTTGTCTTCCCTCAACAAAGCCCCCTTGTTTCGGGAGAAATGATGTTGTGAAGAAGGGGTTTAAGCCTCTCAGCCATTATCTTAGTGATGATTTTGTAAATCACATTGCATAAACAATAGAGACGAAATCGGAGATATGGTCCCCGCTTCCCCTTTTGGAATTAAAGCTATGAAGGTGTGATTGATCGCCCTGAGCATTCTTCGATTGGATCTGGATTCCTCGATGAAGACGAGACATCCTCCCCCAAGGTGTCCCATCTTGAAAAAATTCAATAGGAAAGCCATGGACCCGGGAGATTTTCAGTACTCATACCTCAAAGACCACATTTCTCGGTTCATCCCTTTCAATGGGTCCAGCGGGGCCTGATTGTCTTCTTCGGGAGATAATAGAAGGAATAACATTAAGAACTTCGTTCGAGCCTCAACTATCTTCTTTTGCATACTTTCCTTAAAAGTTTAAGAAAAGTAATTGATAGCATGGGAATGCATGCCAGGAAGAGTATCGAAGACATTTCCATGTTCATCTTTGAGAACTTCCATATTGTTCATCTGTCTCCTAGCACAAGCTGACCGATGAAAAAATTTGGTATTTCTCTCCCCCCCTAATAACAAGTATTCCTAGCCCTCTCATTTTCAGGTATATCTCCTCTTGGTTGTCAATGTCCTCAACAACTTACGCGATTCATCATCTTCAAATTTGAGTTGCTCGGTAATGTGATCCTTCCTAAAAGGTTTACCGAACCTCCTCCCCATCTAGCCACCAAGGGGGCCCTGGGGCCCCGGAAATTCGACTTGTTTCCTTTCCTCCACTTTGTTTCAATTGAATTTTGACAAATTGGAAGGTTGTTTATGAACCTCGAACATTGCTTGTCCCAAAATGTGGACTGACATACATCCCACCATTGAGTAATTTTTAAATCGAAGGTCCTCCTTTTGTAACCAAAAATTCTCAAATTTAAAGGCCTATGGTGCTACCCTCTCGAAGTCCCTCCCTCTAGCAAAATGGGAAAATGATCAAAAACATGGCCCTCCAAAATGCAGGAGTTAAAAGTCCATTTAGCAAAGAGCCTCCTCAGAGACCAAAAAGTGATCTAACTTGACCTTCAGCTATGTGGCTCCTTTCTCTTGTTTTCCAAGTGAAAAAAAAAACTAGGGCCTTGAACGTCCACTAAATGAAAGTCCTGAACTTGGGCAATCGAGGGTCCCTGGATCAAAACGGTGCCACCTTCATAGTCTGAATAGATAATTTTGCATTAAAATCCCTTCCAATAATCCAGTCCTGACACTCCTGTATGCCCTCATGTTGTGAACAACGTCCCATTAGGCCTGGCCATCTAGGTCTTGGGCCCCATAAAAGTTGGTGATTAGGACTGCTCGAGAATTGAAGTTATTTACGAAGAGAGAAATGGAGAACACCCTGCAAGCTATATGTTCTAAGCGAATCCAGGACCGAGAGGGTTCCAAAGGGGTAACAATTCCACGGAGCTCCTTGGGCGACACATCCATATGCCGACTCACGCCGGATTTTAGTAGCAGTTTTTCTCATAATATCTAGACATTTTGGTCTCTGAAGAAGCAAAAAGTCACATTTTACGGTTTTCTAAGAGTCTTTGAGCAATGATTGATGGGTTCTCTTGTTTAAACCCCTAACATTCCAAGATTGAATAATCATTGAAAACCTTGAGAGCGGTAAGAATCAATGGTCCTCACCAATCCTTCATTGATTAGCTTATCTCCTTCTGTGTTATTAGTTCCTTATTGGATTTTCTTCCGCTCCTTGAGAGTTATTGTTTCTAGATCTCTTCTCCACTGGGTAATCCCTAAAGGGGCCTTTCTCTGTTTTTATACGCATTTCCCATGGTGACATCTTTGATAGGCCAATTATGTTGGGGAGTGTATAACCAATGCCCCCGGATTCTCCATTTGGGTCTCGTCCAGCACGATCACTTGATTCTACTACGGGAGTGAAGGAAGGAGAAACAAAGGGTGGAGTGTTCAATCACCACCATTCCCATCCACTCCCTCCATAGATTGGTCCTCTGATCCACTAATGACTTAAAAATTTCATCCGATTGTTTGGCTTAGGGGGCCCTGCTCCTTTCCATTTTCTTTTTGTTTCTCTTTCGTTTCACCCGTTCAGCCATCTGTGAGCATCAGGACTGGAGAATTGCTAGAAGGTTCATTGACGGGAAGTGGATTACCCTCTTTAGGGCGGTTTGACATTCCGCTCGAGCCTCCGTTTTTGTGCTCAATATGTTTGGGCAGAACCTTTTCAAATGTCCATGCTTATGGCATACTCGACACGGAAGGTAGGGCCTCATAGTCTAGGTTGTTGGATCCGAGGTACTCTTGCTAGCTCAAGTTCCACCTCGAGTGGGGGGTGACTAATGTCCATCTCTACACTATTTAGCAAGATAACGGTATTTCCCTCTATGGTATCTTTGGGGACTCCCAAAAATCTGCCTAGGGAATACCTAGTTCCAACACTGCTCACCCCAAAACTCCACCGGGAGAGCGTCTGTCGAATCCCGGACCGGGACGGCGGTGGGTTCGATGCGGGGTCGAAACCCACTCTCCGAGAGGTTGGACAAATAACCCATGCCTTAGTCCCGTGGTTTCTCTTTCCCGATTCAAATGCTCTGTTTCTATTTGCTAAGAAGAGAAACTAATGATGAAATACCCATTGCTTGTAGGCCATAAGAGTACTCACCGTGTGGCTCCTAGATTTACGAACAGGGTATGCGAGAAATTCGGTGTGGGCCGGATGCCCATGAATTTGCGAGATCAAATCATGATTAGCTCGGTAGACGATTGTATCTTCGACTAAATTGGTTCTATAACAATTTAGGCTTAGGGAGTGGTTGCGGGAGACATCCATTAACACGGTGAGCATTTGGACCCTTGCCAGCATTCTTGAGTATCATTTGAAAAGCATTCAGGCTCCATCGGGAAGGCGAGAGTTATCTTTCACTTCTCTGCATATGAAGTCTTTTCCCAGCCCGGGAGAAACCCGGAGGAGACCCATCGGGCCCTCAGGGACCATGAATGAACACCCCAGATGAATTCAAAATCAACTCCCCAATGCCCCGAGGCAAGATCTTCGGGCCCATAAACCCTCGAGCAACACCGGACGCAGCGAGTCCTGAAATTTTCCAGCCAAATGCTGAGCCCTAAGTCATTTT